>NW_022045865.1:905762-1081012 GCF_001654015.2 Drosophila navojoa
TATATATATATATATATATATATATATATATATATATATATATATATATATTGAACGAAACTGCTGACTGTGTAATAGATTTGCGATAAAAGGCGTATTTTCAATTCCCATTGCTATTAGCAAAGTAATATTATTGAATTTAAAAGTGAAAGTCAGTATTTAGTTTCTTTTAAAAATAAAATATTGAATTACTTATATAAATTGTGAAACTACTTTTGGTGCTAGTTTTTATTGAAAGTATATTTAAGCATGTACTCCAGCTACAGCATCTCTATAATATATTTCTTAAAGTTTTATTTGTTTTCCAGAAATGAGAATGCTTCTTCTTTGTATTGCAAAAAGCATTTATTTTATCACATTGAAAAATATTCATGTTAAATCTAAGTAGAAACTACAAGATTTTTATTTGAATATCATCTAGGAATGTAGTGTAGCTGATAAACTACCAGACTACATAACTTGTCGCATCTAATTTGATTTTACATTTTGTAATCATTTTTATGGAGCATATTTCTATGAGAGTTTTGGTTTTTTAATGATATGAAACGTTGAATGTTTTATCGCTTGAAAATTTCATTCATTATTCTCGTCCATTCAAACCGTTACCAAAGTGCTGTTCAAGGAGTCTCTGCTTGATTAAGTGCTGTTGTTGTTGTTGGTTGTTGTTATAGTTGTTGTTGCTTTCAATGTTGGCATTGAGTTCAATGTTTATTAACCGCCCTCCTTAGTGCAACTCAAGTCGCGCACTTTGACATTTTCATGTCGCAAAGCAATTTGTTGTAGTGGCTGTTGTTATTGTTGTTGTTGTTGCTCTTGTTGGTGGTTTTATTGTAGTTGTTGCTATTGTTAGTGTTATTGTTATTTTTATGGTTGTTGCCCGCTTTGTGAACCACACGCGTCACCTCAATGAGCGCAAAGTGGCATGGCCAGAGAGCCGAGCGCCGAGAGCCGACAGTCGAGAGCGAAGCAGCACCCCAGCCCCAGCCTCAGCCCCTGGCACTGGCACTGGCCGCCCCTTTCCTCCCACTGTTTAATTTTCGCATTTTCCGTTGCGCGTTTTCATCTTTGATTGACATACAAACAATTTAGCTGAATGGCACTTGAGGCGGCCAGAGCCGCAACAATGAAACCACCCCCTGACCGCAGTAATATTTTTATTTTTTTGATATTTTGTATTTATGGCAGCCTCAGCGTCAGCCTCAACTGAAGACACGGACGCGGACTGAGACTTGATGTAGTGCCCACTAGAGATGTGGGACTGCTGCTGGTGACAACTGCAAAAACTGTTTGCCCAAGTGCTAAATGGAAACTTCCTGCAGCAAATTAACGGCCAGCGCCTGAGAGATGGGGGAAGATGAGGTCCGACCACCAGCGTTGATTTTTTCCTTCTTTCTTTCTTTTTTGCATCTCGCGGACGCTGCATCTCCGAATCAATCAACTCAAGTGTCAGTGGTGCTGTATTTGGATATAGATGTGGTGGACGTGCCTGTGTGTGTGTGTGTGTGTGGTCCACTATCAAAGAGCGGGACCGCCGCCCAAATGCATTTGTTGTAAGTGGCTGGGTCTATGCAGAGACCGCCACCGCCGTCGTCGTCGACTCTCCGCGTACACAGGTGAAATTTACCACTTCGATGGCTAAAAACAACATTTGAATGCGACATTCGAGCACGGCCAACACGATACTGAACGGATGTTTACGCGCGTGTGTGTGTGTGTGTGTGTGTGTGTGTGTGTGTGTCGGTGTGTAAACAGCAAAACGAGGGATCGGCTCGGACTGCGTCCAAGCGGACCAGTCGGCACCGCTCGAATCGGATCGGCATGGATCGAATGGGCCAGTGATTTACCTTTACCTGCCGATGCTGATCGATGAATCGGCAACGTCATATCGCATATGAATATGTATAATGTCTGTCTATGGGCCAAGTTCGGTCGGTGCCTTTGGCCTTAGACTTGCCGCTCTGTCAATATTTTGCTTATGTTCGAAGCCCGGCCGAAACGATGACTCCCATTACCTGTCCAATGCCAAAAAAATAAACCTTTATTGCGGCCCTTGGGCGCTGTGGTAGGTGCGCTCAAGTGCCAAGTCTGGGAGACAATTTTCCCGTCAAGTGCTCGCCGGACAGCAGCTTTGAAGTGCAGCGACATTCAAAACTTTCCGCCTCGAGTGCTCGAGTACGGGTACTCGTGCTCACAGGTGACAGGGTCAGCATTGAGGTCGTAATTTAGCTGCCAATTAACTGTAAAGGTTTTTCAATTAGAAAGTGCTACATACATTACTTGACTGCTCGTTCGATACTTCATTTCCTCCTCAAACTAAACTTTTTTCCTTCTCTTTGGCTCAAGGACGTAATGAGGAAAACTCCTAGGTCCCCTCATGAAAGACAGAGTTAAAAAAAAAAACCAGCATGCTTTCCATTGATAACTTCAGACTTCAGTTGTTCCTTTAACACTCACAGATCAATGGTCCATTTAACTTTCTGGATTGTGAATGACTGAAGTTTATTACACTCTCGTTATGTTTACCTGTATTCCATTATTAATATTTATGATTGTGTACAAAGGAAATAAAAGTATACCAACAGAGCATGTAATATCAATTTCCATTCGGATTGGAAATGCTTTCCTTTGACTGCACATGTCAGTGGCATAATTCACACAGAGTAAAAACCTTTTGGATATGAAAAAAAAGTCGAAATACACAGTGAATGAAAAATGTTGAATATTAAATTTGGCCAGGACTTTAACTCAGTATCAATGTGCCATGTCAGCAGCAAAAGTCATGAGCATATTGCTAATCGCATGCTTGGCCAGAGAAATAACCAGGTAGATAAATTGGCCAAATTGATTACGTAGCCATCTCACCTGATTAGCACCTTGCGAATGGGCTCCACATTTCAAGTTTGACTGCAGATGTTCAAAAATTAGCAAAGCAGCCAACTGAGAAAGTGCCAGAGTTTTCAGCACTGTGTGTGTGTGTGTGTGTGTGTGTGTGTGTACGCATTTGCATTTGTATCAGATTATGAGCCACAAACATTTTCGGCCATGTTTGTTTACTTAGCTCCGCCTCGTCGGCTACACAATGTGCGTTCGTCTGTCTCTCTGCGTGCGTGTGCGTGTGTGTGTGTGTGTGAGCGTGTAGCTGTCTGCCCGTGTATGTGTGTCTGTATGCCTCTGCTTCTGCCTCTGCCTGTGGCTGTGGCTGTGGCTGTGTGCGAGAGCGTGAGCGAGCGTCTGTGTTGTCTGTGCCCGCATCTATCTCTGTTTAAGTGTGCGCGCGTGTGTATGGTGTGTGTGTGTGTGTGCCTACCTACATAAGTGTGTATCTCAGGCGCATCAAAAGTCGCTCTTGCGCATGTCTTCTGCGCTGGCTGTTCGAGCAGTTTGCATGCGTCTCCAACAGGCGCGTCTGCTAACTCGTCGAGCGGCCCTCGCTAACGCCATTTTAACAAACGCTCATTGAACGAAAATCAATTTGTTGCAGCTTAAAATAGGCTAACCAAATGCCAAACGCTTCAATAATAAATACTAAATATTTAAATAAAATATATGACAATAGATAGTAGAGCTCTAAGATACGAATTAATATTCAATGGATATTAAAATAATAAAGTCATGCTCTTATAAAGCACAATATGAGCGTAAAATGATATTTATGCATTCTCCCAGAGCCATAAAATAAAATATATTTTTAAATTGTTGGATATTTAAATAACATAATTTAAACTGCACGATAATAGATATTTAATTATCATTGAGTTCAGGGTATATTACAAGTCAAGTTAGTTTACTGAGTAGGGAATATCATATTATGTCAAATTTTATGTTTACCTTACAGATATAAAAAAAAAAAAATTACTGCACTCTAAATCGAAAATTCTTTGTTAATTTTAAGTAAATATATTATTTTATTATTTATCTACATACTTATATAAACGTATGTAAATATGAGATATTTAGTTACAATATATTAGTTTTATATGTATGTACATATATATGTATATATAGTAAGGCTCGACTAAAGTCTGGTAATTTAATTGTGCCTCTCAATCGACTAACTTAAAGCAAACCAGCTGCAACTTTAAGCAAAGAAAGGCCCCCAGCTCTCTGGCTCTGGCTCTGGCTCTTGTCTAGAGAAAGGCTGGGGATGGCGGCGGGTTGGGAGTGCCTGCACCAGGATCCTAATTACATTTTACTAGATAAATTGTAAACTTTTTCTGTGCGCGTTGCTGCCGTTGCAGCAGTAGCAGCAGCAGCAGCAGCAGCTTCTTCCAACTGTTATATTTTGTTTGAGTTCCCTGCGCTGGCGTCGCCGTCGCCGTCTCCGTCGCTGCTGTCGCTGGCGTCGCTGGCGTCGCTTTCGTCTTCTGACGCTGCTGAGCAAACAAACGCACAGCCGAGCAGATGGGCAGGGAGTGGCTCATCCTGCCAGAGCACCCTGTATGCCCTGTATACCCTGTCAAGCCGAACGTGCTGCGTTTGTAAGCATATTTCCGGCAACGGATGTCTGCAGCAGCAGCTGGAATCGTGGCAGCGGCAGCGGAGGCAACAGCGGCGGCAACTGTTGGCTCCGGCCAAACGAGCTGCAGTCAAACCTGGCCCTGGTCCTGCGTCTGCTCCTGGCCCGGATCGTCCTCAGCCAGATACGAGCAGAAAGTCAGTCAGTGCCGGTTACACATTTTCAAAAGTGCTTGGCTCTAGCTACATCCACAGCCACATCCACATCCACATCCACATCCACAGCTACAGCTGCAGCTCACTGCCATTAGTCGGCCGTCAAGTGGGGGGCAGCGTTGGCAATGGGAGATTGGGGCTCCTGCGCCTGGTCGGCAACTCTGTTGCACTTCAAGCTGGCATGCGTGCGCTAGTATGTGTGTGTGTGTGTGAGTGTGAGTGTGTGTAGTTTTGCGCAAATATTTGCATCTGGAATATTTGCGCGCTCCATCATAATTCAAACACAGATGCGCTGTTTGTAGAAGAGCAATCATTTTGACATGCAACTCGCTTCAAAACCGAATTAAGTGGCATTCAGTGTCAGCCAGCAGGACTCGCAGCTCGACCAAGTGCCGCAGTGCCCCGAGTCTAAGCGAAACCCAAGCGCACGGCCTCAATTGACGCTGATTGACGCGCACGCAGCTGCCAAAGGTGGCAATTAAAATTATTAACAAAATGAAAATGTATGAAAAGGTTATACCACGATATTTTATAGATGATTCAAAAATATGGACTTGGCATAATTGAAGCCAAACATTTTGTACTCTTATACATATCTTAACAGAAGACTCTTCTGTATATTATATTTCAAATACTAATTGCCGTAAGTATAATATTCATCTGTATAAGACATTTGGCGCTGCACCAGTCGGCTTGAATCTTTGCTAAAAAGCTTTAAACTTGCGTCTTAACCCAAGGACGAAACCCAAAGTATTGGTTAGTAAACTGACTACAAATTCCCCGAGTTGCGGTATCATCTATAAATTGTAACCGTTTAGGGTGATTGCCTCGACTAAGGTTCCAGCACTCGCTTGTCAACGATAGTCTATCGGAATCTGCAATGAGAAAACTGGTTTACTTAGTTTATTTAGTTAGAGTGAAAATAATTATATACAAAGTCAATATAGGCTTTAAAAAAATTTAAAGATGTTATTTTACTTACGACTAATTACAACATCATGCCTTTGACTAGCTCAGCTGATAAAAATAGTCAGTGGTAAAATGTTTCATTTTTGGCTTTAATGATTACGGTCACACTTATAAAGAGCATCTGCTTTGGTGACACAGTGTGTTTAATTACACAATAACTATAATATTTTAAAAGAAACCAATGAGTATAAGATATAAAGTGCAAATATAAGTTAACAAAAATCGTAAAATGTTTAGAGCTGGCTGTATTTTTCGAATGGGCAGCACGCTACGGCAGCGCCAACTTCATACCGGCGTTACACGACTTAAGCGCCGCAAGACAGCTGAGGAGAAGGTAGGACAGTTATGGTAAAAAAAAGGTGACGCAGAGAGCAATGAGCATAAAACGTCATGACGTTACAAGCTGTCAATGAAGACAGTAATGTGCAATGAGAAAACGGATAGTTTTCTAGAAAGCTGATGCTATTTCCAGCGTCACCTTTTCATTCGCATCTCTAATGAGAGCATGCTCACTAATTTTGTAGAAATCCCCTCGAATTATAGAATACTCCCCTAAGAAGCTGCAGACTTCCAATGCAGCAGAAGCACATGGCGCCACCGATATTTGGCGCTACATGAGTGTAGCAGAGCTAGCAAAGAAACTGGAGCGGCCTTTGGGTAAGTCGAAAATCAATGAAAATCGAATCTAATAATTCTAATAATGTGTCGTCTAAACACAGAGGATGTGCAGGAGGCAATGTTATATGTGCCTGGCGCGGACAACATCGAGGCAAACGCCAAGCTGGAGGATTTGAAGATCATTCAGAATATCGCAAAGAAGTTGGGCGCCAAAACGCGTGTTGTGGCCGCGCCAGAAGCAGACACTGAAGAAGAGCACAAGGATCGGGATGTTTTCCCCCGACCACCTGCTCCGCCAGAGCTGCTAAAACATCGCCCACCAGTGGTCACGGTGATGGGTCATGTGGATCATGGCAAAACGACGCTTTTGGATTCGCTGCGTGGGGCAGATGTCGCTGCTGGCGAGGCTGGTGGCATTACACAGCATATTGGCGCCTTCACTGTGACGCTGGAGAACGGCGAAAAGGTCACGTTCTTGGATACCCCTGGGCATGCGGCATTCAGTGCAATGCGAGCTCGTGGCGCCGTCGCCACTGACATAATTGTGCTCGTGGTGGCCGCCGAGGATGGTGTGATGGCACAAACAAGAGAGGTCATTCAGCTGGCCAAAGAGGCCGAGGTGCCCATAATCGTTGCGCTGAACAAGATTGACAAGCCCGAGGCGAATATTGTAAGGCTTTCCAAATAATCTACAGTGAATACGAATATATCAATTGAATCATTTTATATTTTAGGAGAAGAGCAAAACTGAACTGGCGCAAATGGGCTTGGCGCTGGAAGAGCATGGCGGAGATGTTCAGGTTATACCCATATCGGCACTCAAGGGAACCAACCTGGAGCTTTTGGCGGAAGCAGTTAGCACGCAGGCAACGCTAATGGGCCTTAAGGCAGATCCCACGGGTCTTGTCGAGGGCATTGTAGTTGAGTCCAAAACTGATCCACGCCGCGGCAAGTTATCCACTGCCATTGTGACGCGCGGCACATTGCGCAAGGGATCAGTGCTGCTGAGCGGGCTAGCGCATGCCAAAGTACGCGGCCTCTTCGATCACAATGGTGCGCCGCTAACAGAGGCCGCGCCCGGCACGCCTGTGGAAATACTGGGCTGGCGTGAGTTGCCGCTGGCTGGTGACCTGATACTCGAGGTGGAGACGGAGGTGAGCTATAGCTTTTGACACCATAACTGTTGAGCCTATGATAATTGTCACTCAATTCTACAGAAAAAAGCGCATGCGGTACTGAAATATCGGGAGCACCAGGCGCAACTGGCCAAAGTGGAGTCAAGCAGCGATGAAATTCGTAAAAAGGAAGAGGAGCATCAAGCAAAGTATCGTGCCGAACGCGAGGCTCGTCGCCTGGCCGGTCGCTTTAGGATGCGAGGGGGCCAAAGAGTGAAGCAGGTGGATAAAAACGACGACGTTCCACGCGTGAGCGTCATCGTCAAAGGTGATGTGCATGGATCTGTGGAAGCCATACTGGACGTGCTCGATACCTACAACAGCAACGATCGCTGCCGCCTCGACATCGTGCATTACGGCGTGGGCAATGTTACCGAAGGGGACCTTGAGCTGGCCAAAGCATTTAATGCCATAATTTATGCCTTTGCCGTGGAAACACCGCAGACCAAGGAGGCCAAAGATGTGAAGATTAAGAGCTACAATGTTATATATCGTCTGATTGATGATCTCAAGGAGCAGCTGAGCAGTCAACTGCCACCTGTGGAGGTGGAGGAGCAGCTCGGCGAAGCCAATGTGCTGCAGAACTTCATCATCAATGAGGGACGCAAAGAGGTTCCAGTGGCTGGTTGTCGCTGCACTAAGGGCGTTCTTAAGAAGGCACAAAGGTTTCGCTTGCTAAGAGACGGCGAGGTTATTTACGATGGAGCTTTGGAGTCGATGCGTCACTTGAAAAACGAGGTGGATTCCATTAAAAAGGATGTCGAGTGTGGCTTGCGCTTTAAGGATGCCAAGGTACTGCCGCAGCCGGGGGACGTAATACAATGCTACACCACGCATATGGAGGCGCAGAAAACGGATTGGGATCCTGGCTTCTAGTTAATTGCTGTTGAATAACTAATTTACATTGTTGCCGCTGCTTTTGTTATCGCCATTTCATACATATATATCTATAGTTTTGTATTATATATTGTGTATATAAAACAAATCCACTATACGACTTCCTGTTGATCTTAATGCTGCTCGGGCGCAGCCACTGCCACCCTTCACCCACATGCCGTGCGCTTAGGATAACGCCGCTGCCGCAGCGGAACTGCCGCCGATAAGAGTGTGACAGCGGCTACTGTGACGACGACGACGACGGCAGCGACAGCGACTGGCGCTGCGACAGAAGCCACTGCAGCTGCGTGCGCCCCTGGCTGTCCATGTGCACGCCATGACGGATGCTGTCTAAATGGGTCAAAGCAATGCTAATTGGAGTTAACCCACACCAAGGCAGAAAGAAACAGCATAGAAGCTGCCTCAGACCTAAGCGTATTCTCCTCATTCTGCTCTGATAAACGATTTCCGTTGGGGGTGGCCAATTAGCGCTTAGCTCCACATTTACTTATGAATGAGCTCTTTTTATTTAAACCACATCGCATATTAAATATTATACACATGCTTAATTTTATTTAATCGCGCCTCAATTCTTCCCTTGAAACTCGCCGAATGTTTTTTATTTTTATTTTTTGCGCTGCGACAAAGCTACTTATTAGCTAATGGAAAGAAACTTTCCCTCAGTGGCAAGCTGATAAAAAGTGAATATCTTTAGGCACTGCACTGTGTGCTAGAAGCACACAGAAAACGAAGCCCCCAACGCTGATATATATTTATATTTGCAAGAAATCTAGGCCTAATTAACCCCATTGCAAAGCTGTAATAATCTCCTAGAATATTCAAATTTTGAATTTAAATTTGACATTTATAATCTATGTAGTATACTTTTAGAATATCTCACATTCTCATTGAAGTTGGTTGTATATGATATGGGGAAAGTCCATCAAGTTGGATTTGCACTGTTAGAATGAATTTACATAGCCAATAATTTAACATTTATTTTAATTTAAAATATGTTAATTTTTAAAATTCTTTAATATTATAAGTAAGTTCAGCTCTATTAAGTCATAGTTAATTTGACTATTAAGTCAGTGTGCAGCAAACGTTTTCAAGCCGCAGCTGAAAATCGACCTACGATAAGCGAATCGTATCATACAGCTCCAAAATAAAACGCCGGAAACTGGGACTTGGATTAAGCTATTTTTGGTGACTGAGATTGTATACGGAAGTCGCCAAAGAGTGGAATGCGGAAATAATCAGCAGACAAAACGACCGAAATTGTTCCAGAATGAATAATTTATGAATGAGCTTGTACAATTAAAGCAACCCAGTAATAGATCCACTATAGACACTCGATATGTCCATGCAATGTCGTTGATGAATGCGCTGAATGAATTTGGCAGACTGCAACGATCGCCCAGCAGATCGTTTATCCTCCAAATCTATATATACATTTACATTAATTTGTCTGCATAGTTAAAACAATGAAAAAGAAGAGGACAAATCAGAGCGTAAACATGCACATGTGTTTAGCTGTAATTAACAAGAAATTACTACTGTATGTTGTATACACAGGCCTGTGTATATATATGTCTGTGGATGCATATTATGACAAGGATCGGCACCCTGCAAAGGACCCTCAGTTCCTAAAGGCCGACGACATGTGTTCGTCAGGCACGCTCATTAGGGGCGTCAAATGATCTTGGCTCTTGACTCCGACTCCGACTTCAATTTCAATTCCAACATGTGAGACAACAACGAAGCAGTAAATCACGGCTCTGCTGGCTACATTCAACATTAATACAAACACACGCTCACATACATGCATCCACACGTGCAACGCATGAAGATCAAAGTTGCAAAGTTGTTAAGAGAAAGAGAGAACCAGTTGGAAATGGAGAGCGAACCGCTCGCCCGACTGCTGATCAAAATGTGAGCCCAGTCGCTTGTGGGGGCTGTGAGCAGCCGGTTCAACGGAAAAAGGATCACACGAAATACAGCTGCATCAATCGAACGCTCAATAGCTTCACAAGCAATTTAAAGAGTATATATAGTTTGTATGTTTAAAAAAAGAAAAGAAAAAATCATAAGAAACGCTGCTCAGTAACTAACCTAAGAAGCCCTTTATCCAGTTTCGGGCTGATTAGAAAGAACACCAAAAGCAACGGAAGCACAAACCCGCTGATCAGAGCGCTATCGCTATAGTTGCCGACGCTCACGCTGACGCTGACGCAGACACAGACGCAGCCGTCGACGCTTCGACAACGCAGCGCAGACGACGCCTGGTGCTGCTTGTGGTGCTGCAACAGAATTAGAGCGATCTCGTCTCGTTCAGTTTGTGGCGTACGCTCTAGCCCTGCGGGTGTGCTGGTGATCGTGATCGTGTTGGAAGGACGCGTTGGCAAGGACGACGACGGCGCCTGTTTGAAAGCATCGCACGATTCCTTTTTGGCAATGCGCAAGCGCAAAGTGCAAACAAATGTTCGAGTGACAAGTGTGCAGCAAAAATAAAAATTAAAAAAAAAAAAAATAAAATTAAAACTCAAGTGATAAACATTTCAAGTGCTTGGCCAACGAAAGCAAACTTCTAAATATCTGTGCAAGCAATACATGAGGAGCAGCGCCAAACGCTGTCGATTACCATATAGATAGCACCAGCAGCGAAATGGATTTATCGAGGCGGTTGCGGTAAGCATCTGACAAATATGTATCTCATAGATACAATTGCCAGCCGCAGCATCGGCACCATCGGCAGAATCGGCAACGTCGGCAACGGCGGCAGCAGTTGGAGCGTGTTTGGCACGAAATTGATTCCTTTTGTGTTCGCCCACAAATTACAGTGTCAATGCGAATTTTAATTTCATTTGAACTACATGTGCAAACACTTGACTTGGCTCCTGACTGGCTGCCAGGCATCCTGCCTGACTGGCTGCCACTGATTGTCCTGCACATGTGTACGTTCAGTCTGTATCTGTGTGTGTGTGTGGGGGGGCGTTTGTGTTGGGAACGTGCTTCCTGTGCAACAGGCGTTGCGTTATTGACAGTACGCGACTGCCATTATCCTGGCCAACATTTTGTTTGCATGCCAAATTACATTGCCCGTTTAATTGAAGTTTGTTAATGAAAATTGCAACATTTTGCCAGCAATTTGAAAAGCATCCTTGGCCCCGTTCATTGTCACACCGAGCTCTGCGTAATTAGTGTGCCACTATTATCTTAATAGCTGTTCTCAAATGAGTAAATATTCCGCTTAAGAGCGAAGATTCAATCTGCCATTTGATAAATTATTTACGAGAATTTCTTTATTGTTTTCCATTTCGGGGAAAACTGTCATCCAAATGTTTATGTAGAAATGAGAAATGCCGGAATAGAGCAGATTATATTATATGAAATCATGCGATGCAAAGGATTTTATTATGCAAAGAAAATAGAACAAATTTTGTATGGAATGATCAAAGTTCTTCTGCTATCGATATTTCCGGTTAAGGTAGATTTCTGAAAAGCTTTTTTGCTCCATTACTGAATGTGAATCCACACGCTTCGTCCATTACCCGAGCCCGTGCGGGCAGCAATTTGGATTTTACCTTTGGGTTTGTTAGTTTTTCAAATTTGTGTGCGAACACAGAAATCAAATCAAAATTTCATATGGAAATGTAAATATTTATGTGTGTGCCCGGTGTGTGTAGGTGAAGTGCGTGCGCTTTGAAGTGCTCCCAAAAGCAGCCTCGCCAAAGAAACAAAAAATTAAGATGATGAAGAAGAAGAAGTCTGAATTGAAGTGAAACAGGCAACCAGAAATCATGTGCAAAGTCAGTTCAAAGTTGACTGCGACTCCGATGCTGCTGCTGCTGCTGTTGCTGCTGCCACTGATGGATCTTGATGGAGCTGAAGCAGTTGCTCTCACGCACACGACGCTGGACATCTATCTGTTGCGTGTGATCTGCAGCACTGTCTGCGTTTTATTTTTGGCTAAAGTCATAAAGTTGCCGACGTGGTGGCCAGCAGACATAAATGCCGAGAACTTGTTCCCCCATGCCAGACTCTAGCGCTGCGTCGCCTCTGGCCAGCTGGTAGTTAGCGCATCCATTCGTCAAGTATTTTAAAGTTTTTCGCGAAAAACACTGGGCTTGCCACTTGAAAAAAAAAAGAAAAGGAAAACGTTGCACGTTGTCAACGGCGAGGCCGCTTTTTTGTTATTTTTTTTTTTTTCTTTTTTGGTTCTCCCTCAATTCAATTTTGGTTTTTGTGGCTCTTTTGTTTTTCTGGCTTGCTTTGTTCCGCGAAATTGCGTCAGAATGTGGCCAACACATGACCTCTTTAGCGTTGACTTTGGCGGATGCGATAACGACACGTGTTCATCTATAGATTGAATCAAACTCTGCAGGAGCTGACATAAACAATATTCTTTGAATGATTGAATTCATATTTAGTTTTTCCAAATTTTATAAAAGAACTACCAGTTCGCTTTAATACAATGCAAAATGAAGGCAAAGTCGCATAAATAATTAAAAATCAGAGATATTCATTCAATACATTGTCAAGTGCTAGAAAGTCTGTCTGTTGATTTTCCATAAATATGTGATTAACAATTGACATATTGAAAATAAATTCATTTTCCATTTGATTCATTCAGATTTCTCATTCAAGTACTTTAGTATTTCTCGCCTTGAATGATTTGGGCGTAAGGCATTTGGCTATTCAGCTGGCCTATGCCTATGACTTGCGACCAACACCAAGTTGGGTCGGGTCAATAGACACTCTGTAGTTTAATGGTACAACCTAAACACTTTAAGAGCCTCGTCTATGTGTGGGGCTATTAACTGGTCATATAAGTAACTCAATTTCATTACACACAGCAAAATTTTGTGACTCGTGACGTCTTTGAACTTGACTTAGTTGTTGTTAATGGTGTTTGGTGTTGGAAAACGACAAGAAAGATTGTTATAAAGGTGTGTACGTATTGCATTTAACTGAAATGTTGATCTACTGAGTGAATAAAGCCAAAAATAAATTCTTGCCGATTGTGTAAATATATTCCAGTCCAGCTACATACATACGTGTTCATGCTGGTATTGTTTGTTATGCTTTAACTACATTTTTTCCATCGAAACTCATTAAATATCCAGCAGAAAGCAGCAACAGCAACAGCAACTTGGCCAAATTGTTTATTAAGTGTTTGTGTGCTTTTAACTAAGTATAAACAATAAATTCTTGAAATGGATGCTTTGAAAATGAAAATGATACACGCACACACGTTTCACTCCATCGAAGATTTTGAGCAGAATCATGCACATAATATGGACACCGTAGCACGAGGCAAATGAACATAAATACATCGATTGCATAATTGAATCTTAGTTACTATTAATAAATTGTTTAAGCAAATGCCAAGCTGCCCGATGGAGGGCACTCCCTGACTTGGCGGCTGGTGTGAAAAATACGCCGGAAATTCAATGTGCCTGAAATTCGATGTTGCGCATGCAGTTTTGTGGAAAATGAAATGAAATTAACGAGAATATCGAATGATGCGGCAAATGAGCAACAAATTAAACACAAGTCGTTCGCAGGCTCAAACAAAAGACCCGTCTTGTTGCAACTGCGGTCCTTCTCTATGGCTCAATTGCAGTCCAAGTTCAGGGCGGCCATGTTGCACGCTGCATTTGCAACATGTGTGCCTTGGGTCCCCACCGACTGCAGACTGCCCCCCCAGTGGCAGTTAATGATCATGAGCTGGCGCAGATCTGCAGATCTGCAGATCTTGTTCCCATGACTTTATGCATTATGCTTAATTAACAAAGGCTGCCGACGACGTGGCGACGTTGGGCTTAATTATTCCATGGCCTAGCGTTAAATCAAATGCCAGCTACCAGTCCGAAATATGTTAATTTTTAGCCCAAACGCCACACAGGCGCACATACATATGCATACATATATGGCTGTGTATGGATATGTATGTACATACATAATTAAATCGATCGCCTCGGCTACGGGCCGAGTATTTTCATGGGGTCGACGCACGCTGCAACGCGGAAGATAAAAAGGATGCCCCAAAACAAGACACACAAAATATGCCGTCGCAAAATTGCAGAGGCCGCAACAAGCCGCAAAAGCCAAAAACAAAAAACATAAAAACAAAACTAAAAAAAAAACACACAATTTCGCATGATGCAGAAGCAAAAAATATCCAAAATTTCTGCAAGGCAACCGGGTGACAGTGGGCATTAGCAGGCAGCACAGAGGCCTCAATGGGATGCGTCACATGCAGCGGCAGCAGCAGCAGCAGCAACAGTAAATGTGCCTAAAAACCGGCGCTGCCAGCAGCAACAGTCGCATCGCAGCAGCAGCAACAGCAACAAGTGAGGCAGAGCGCAGACAGAGCAAAAAGCCATAAAAATATTTTGACTGCCGGCTAAAGACGCGAGCTGTTTACTTGTTGTTGTTTCAGTCGTTGTTGCTGTGGGATGTTGCAGACGTGATTCAAATTCCGATGACAGCAAAGCAACAGAATAAACCCAAAATGGAAACAACATAGCAACATTGAGAGCAGAGCACAGGATCAGTTTTTCTGATTGACTCTTGTCACTGCAGCTCGTTGCATCATTTAGTATTTACATAATGTAAAGTACATCTGGCACACGTAGCATCCATCAGTTAATAAGAAATCGCATGAGATATTGCCCTTCAGTGCTGAGCATAACAATTCCCGTCAATAATTGCGTAATAAATCAATGACTCTGCTCTACATTTTGGCTGTCAGAGAGCTAGTTGCCTGAGATGTAGCTTGATTGTTTGCTGTGCGTCACGAAATCAAAAGTCGAAGAAAGGAAACTTAATTTACAATAGATATATCAGATATCTAAAGAAGAAGTCGTACTGGGATGAATAATAATAACAAGAATTCTCAAAATACTTCTGAATGTAATATTTGTTATGTTCTTTGCCCACGTTATAGATGGTTTATATATTTATCATGGCTATTATATTGGCCATTGCACTGGATTTCAATAAATTAATTGTATATATATTTTAGTTTTTCATTTCCATATATCATCGTTGATTTATTACTGATTGGAGAATTGGTTCAAAAAATACGTTCTCTTAAAATATTGAAAGAATTTCAAAATAAACACTATTTTCAAGCAAATACAAACCAATTAATATACTTTGGTATTCGCATACATACATATGTAGGTATTCTCAAAAAAATGTTGCAAAATAAATTATCAATGTTATCTTTATTATTAATGTTTATTGTCTAATTTAATAGCACCATTGTGTTTATAGATATTTGCGTAACTGATCATTTAGTTACGTAAATATCTATAAACACTATGCAGGTAATTATGTGCTGAGGTATGCTCGTATTTTGCGCATCCTGGAGAATCTATTTTGAGAAATTACCAGCTAGCAAGCTGTTTATATTAAGACTTAATAAATCGGCCCAGTTCGACGCATCGGTTGGATGGGTACAAAGTACGAAAGTTTGAGAGCAAAGAGTTTATGATTTTACGCTTTATTTTCGCAATGCTATTAGCAATGAGTACTTTGAGTAGTACTCGGACTTGTCTACGTACAACTTCGGGGCACTCGAGGCAGCGTGTTGCAATCTCGTCCCAAATGAGTTGGGCAAATAGAAAATTGCGAATGTTTACGCGTGGTGGAGGGGCATTTGGCATTATGATGCCTCTAATTAGCTGCCTGGCATCTTTAGTTGTTGTTGTTGTTGTTGGTGGTGCTGGTGCTGTTGGTGCCGATGCTTATTGTTGTTGCAGCGCCTCGCATATTGCACTTCAAGTGGCCGATGCAACATTTGCCATACAAATTTGTTTACAAGTGTTTGTTGCTATTGGCCTGCCGCCGTCAACCAGTGAAATTTATGGGTCAGTAAATTGTTGCTGTTTGCGCTAAAGTGAAATGCAGCAAATGTTGTCCTCACTCTCTCTCTCTCTCTTGCTCTCTCTTTTCCTTTATTTGCCCCTGTCTAACTGAGCTTCAATACGAATTCTGTTTGCTCATTTGCTTTGCTCGTTTGCTCAAACGCGTGACAAATATTTCATTAGGCATTTATGCAAACTTTGTTGCTGTTGCTGCTGCTGCTGCTGCTGATACTGATGTTGCTGCTGAAGTACCTTTTAGCCTCAAAGAGCTGCAACTTTGTTGATGAGCACACACACACACACACACACACACAAATACACTCAGTAAAAGCTCAACTGTTGCATAACCCTGCCCTCTAGGTGCCTCATTTGGTAAACAATTGCAACGCAGTGCGTGTGTGCGCTTTAATGTTTATTATTTTCACTACTCAATTAAGCTTAATTAATTTTGAAATTGATAATTGCATGCCCAAGCGTTGCAGGGCTCGTTGGCAGACAGCAGGAGCCCTAGCCCTAGCCCAAGTTAAGGCCAAAGCCAAAGCCAAAGCCGAGCCGGACCGACCTGAGCTGAGCTGAGCTGAGCTGTCAAAGTCGTGTGTGCAGTGCTTTATGCAAATGCAATTAAAATTTCAACAATGCAAACATTTACTTCCGTTGCCACAAATGTCGACGCGTTGTGCCAGCATCTTCATGGAGTCGTCCCCGCAGCCATCAGCTGTAGCACGTGCAGCCACAGTGCTCACCTGGCGGTGCATATGCGACATTTACCTGGCCGCCGCTCAGCCACAATTTGGCGTTTTGCATTAGCCTGTGCTTGTCTTGCGATAATTGTATGACTATGTAATTGTATTTGCCCACCCCCTACACTGTGGGCGTGACATCTGAAATGGCAATGCTCGTGTATCCTTTCAACTAATGAGGCCAAGCCTGCGAGGCTGCACTTAATTGCCGGCTGTTGAGACAAGGCCAAATAAACCACACGCTCCCACACGCAGTCTCACAAGAGTTGGCAAAATGTTTACTTCATGGAATTACTGCTGGATTAGGAGCGCTGGTGCTTGCTTATATTACGATAACCTTGGATGCTCGGGGAATCGTGTGGGCATTTAGTCTCTGGATCGAATGTTTACCTATCTTTGATTGAACGTACGCAATGCTATGCCAAATGTTTTCTACATCCAATGATTGGCATCATCTTGACTCCGAGTTCAGCGTTAACTTGTTTTTATCTGCGTTTCAATTTACAGCAATGAAATCAGTTACAATTCCATCAAGGCACATATAAATGCAAAAACAAAAACAAACAGAAAATAAGAAAAAAATGCCAACATATTTTACAATCAGCATTTAAAACGTGGGGCAGCTAAAGTCAAATGATTGCAGCTGGTTTGAGGGGGAGACCCGGGGCAGGCGCATTCCATCTTCATCAAAGGCCCGGAGGCTTCTGTGGCATCTGCATGGTACGCACAAATGTTGCATGCTACACTCTTTCATTTACATTCTTTGAGTACATTCTTGGACTTTTAAATAGAACGCACTGCTGCCCCAGCTGCTGCTGCAGCAAGTGCCGCAAGTGCCGCAAGTGCCCGACCCAACTACCAGCCGCTGTGGGTTAATCAAGTGGCATGGGAAACTGCGCAAAGACTCTTACTCCGTCCGCCTGCCTAAGTGGGGGCGTTTGCCTGCCACGGCCCCATCGATGAGTCATGCTAGCATAAACAAATCAAACGCTGCTTTCTGTCTTCAGGTGTGGCTGCTGCTTTCAATTTATTTTCGTGCTCTGCTGACGCTTTGTTTAGATTAGTTCCGACTTGCCACATATTTTAGCTAGTCTCTGGCCATTGTTTAGCATCGAATTTAAGTATTGTACAATTTGTTTGCGTTCTTGAGTTTAGCGGCTAAGTGCACGCACTTGTACACTAAGTGCTGCTGTTAATGTTGTTGCGGCTAATAAGCAGCGCCGTTATTTATGACGGCCGTTGCAACATTTTGGGCTGCAAATGCACTTGTTGCTTGCCACAGATTTCCCAATAGAAACACAAACACACATGTTGGATTGGATGAGAGCTGAATGTGAACAAACATTGCTAGCTAAAGGGTGTGAAACAAATAATCAACTCAATTTTCTTCGACATATTATTCTAACACTTACAGGGGAAGGATGTTTGCTTAATTTAGAAACAAGGAAAAAATCAAAATAAATTAAACAAAACTGGAGCACTAATGAAGTTCTAGTTAGTCTCCAGTATTATAGATTTGAGTGACGACTATGTTTGTTTGCCATCAAATATTATAATGCCTCATGAATTTAGTTGTGCTAAGTTATTAGTTACGGTACAAGAGAGAAAACACTTTATATACATATATTAAAAGTCAGCAGGCAGACGACCATTTCTTGTAGATACTTGGTAATAACTACTTCTACTTGTCTTACAGCCACCTATTGTGTTCCATTGTTGTTTAGTGATTTCTCTGCTCTGAGCAGCAAACAATACAGACCATTGTTTGATTGTTTAAGTGGAATCCTTTCATTTTAGCTTAAACTGGGCCTGTAAATTGGCCCAGCCCACAGTGTGGAAAGCTTTGGTAGTGCGCTTGATCTTGGCCATTAGCAGGCATTGAGCCATTAGAGACTCACAGTTAGAGTCCAATTGGGGTCAGAGAGAAGGCAGCAGAATTCATAGCAAATGTATATATACATTTACCTGGACATGGGTCCGATGTTATCTTGTTATGCTGCAGAGCTTCCGTCGGATTTTTGGCATTTCCTCTTTGTGTTTGACACATCTGTGGGGGCGGTGTGCGTTTGAATGCCAGTGGTTTCATTTGATGTGTACGAGCGATGCCTGGACATATGTATCGCACGATTGTGGCAGCTGTTTATGTTTCTGTCACGTGGTAACCACCATATGTGGCAGCCAGGAATGTGATAAAGCATACGTCGCATGTCTATAAGTATGTGCGATATACAAAGTTGTTCTTGGTAACAATTTAGTTATATTTTACGTGTGGAAATTTGTGCGCTATCAGCAAGCAGCTACGCATAAAAATGGAATCAGAGACTGGCCATGACTTTTGCGGTGTCAGCAGATTGCGCTGAACTATCCAATTAATAGCGCGTCGCTGTTCTAGCCTGGTCCGGGTTTGTCACAGTGTACTGGTAGTGTCTTCTGTTTGTATGACGCAATAGAGTCGAAGGCGTCTAAGCGACGCCGCCTTCAGGCCAGAGTCAGCCCGGCTCAATGGACTGTGAAATGTGTGCCGTGGCGTTGCCATTGCCGTTGTCGTTGTCGTTGCCGTTGTCGTTGTCGTAGTCGTAGTCATAGTCGATGTCATTGTCGGTGCTCTGCCAAAGCAATAGGTGTCCTGGCATTGGTTTCAAAAGGGAAATGCGCTCAAATTGCATTAAAATACCAACACAGAAGCATTAAAATTATGGCCACACACTTGGCGGGCAACACTGCTACCAAGTCCTGGCCCTGTCATAAGCAGCACGCCTGCTGTGCCCCACGGCCGTACTCTCAGTCTGTCTCAGTCGCAGTTGCAATCGCAGCCAGTCGGAGGCGTCCAAGTGTAACAAAACGCAGGCTTCTTGCACGCAGCGTCAAAAATTAAATTGGCAAGCCACCAACAACGAGCAGGGCCTGGGGCCACTAAGCCCCGTTGCCTGCAACATTGAACGCTTTTGACATATTCACGCAAGCTGTCCTCGTTCCCCGTCCCCGTCGTGGTCCTCATCCTTGCTTTCGGCCTCGGTCCTGCTCCTTCGACTGCGAATGCTAGTGCGACTGCGGCTGCGGCTGCGGCTGCGGCTGCGGCGTCGCCTTGTCTGTGGCATAATCATATATTCTCTGCTGGCGGGTACTTATTATTTGCTTGTTCTTTTCTTTTTGGCAAATCGGCAGGAAGCGCTGCTAAATTATGTCTTGTTTATGTGGCATTGCATATTTATGGCCAGCGTTTCGGCGCACTATAAAAAAATTGTTACCAAAAGAATGATATTGCAAAATTTGACTTGACCAAGTTCGACTAAGTCGCCCACTCCACCACAGATGCCCCACCACCACCGCAGCTGTACAATGCAAAAACAAGTTCAATGTTTGTTTGCTCTGCTCAGTGGACAAAAACAAGTTCGTGCTGTTGTTGTTGTCGTTTCTGCTCGTCTGAAGCCCTACAAAAGTTTATTTGTACACCTTTGCTGGACGTGGCGTGCCTTTTTTTTTTTAGTTGAGAAAGTCTTTGACAAGTAACTGACTCCCGTCTGCCTTTACTCTTTCTCACACACGCTCTCCCTTTCGCTTTTCCCCTCTCTTTCCCTCCTCTTACATCCGCCTTTGTAATCAAGCATGGGACAAAGTCGTCAAATATTTGCAACAAGTCAACAGGTGACGACGTGTTCCGTGGCTTTCATTCATGTTTGTGTGCAGACAACATATTAATTAAATTGTTATGATTTTTGTCTCTGCTTACAGAATAACTGCCTTGATAGCATTCATATTAATAATATGTATACAAGACTCACAGAGTAGATTCGTAAGTATAACCACATCTAATTATTGCCGATCGAGCCATTAAACCGCTCTTCTCCTGTTTAGCCTGGACTACGCGCAAAAAGACAATATGGCGCCAATCTATATTTACCCGCTAGCTACGTGACCCCGGGCGGAGAGGGCGACGATCCCAGCGAGTGGACCGACTGGAGTTCACCCTCGGAGTGCTCGCGCACCTGTGGAGGCGGTGTTTCCTATCAGACGCGTGAATGTCGCCGTAGAGAGTGAGCTGACTTTATAAGAAATAATGAATCCTATGCTAACCATTAACTCTACTCAAATTTTACTCAGTGCGAATGGCGACGATATGTGCAGTGGCGGCAGTCGTCGTTACTATTCATGTAACACGCAGGACTGTCCTGAGGAGGAGCCGGATTTCAGAGCAATGCAGTGCTCGCGCTACGATTACACCAAATTCGATGGCGTGCTCTACACATGGGTGCCGTACACCAACGCGGCGAATCCATGTGAGCTGAACTGCATGCCGAAGGGTGAGCGCTTCTACTACCGCCAGAAAGAGATGGTGGTGGATGGTACACGGTGCAATGATAAGGATCTGGACGTCTGTGTAAATGGACAGTGCATGCCCGTTGGCTGCGACATGATGCTGGGCAGTGATGCCAAGGAGGACAAGTGCCGCAAGTGCGGTGGCGATGGCAGCACATGCAAAACAATTAAGAACACCTATGCATCCAGTGATCTGTCTGCTGGCTACAACGATCTGCTGCTCGTGCCCCAGGGCGCAACCAATATTCGCATTCAGGAGACAGCGCCATCGAATAACTATCTTGCCTGTCGCAACCAGTCTGGACACTATTACCTAAATGGTAACTGGCGTATTGATTTTCCACGTCCCATGTTTTATGCGGGCGCCTGGTGGAACTATGAGCGCAAGCCGTTGGGATTTGCAGCACCTGATCAACTGACATGCAGCGGTCCCATAACCGAAAGCATCTACATTATAATGTTGGTGCAGGATAAGAATGTGAGCGTGGAGTACGAATACAGTATTCCCGAGTCCTTGAGCCATAGCCAGCCAGAACCTCATACTTGGACGCATCGTGAATTTGGCCCCTGCAGCGCATCGTGCGGTGGCGGAACGCAGTCTCGTCAAGTTACTTGCAATAATCGCATTAACCTACAAGAAGTCGATGAGGCTTTATGCGAGGCTCATACCAAGCCGGCTGAAACTCAGGCTTGTGGTACTGAGCCATGTGCACCACATTGGGTTGAAGGCGTTTGGGGTAAGTGCTCCAAGGGCTGCGGATCCGATGGTTTCCAAAATCGCACAGTCACATGTGAGCGCATTTCGTCTGACGGGTATGTTTTATATAGAGATTGAAAAAATACGAACATTTGAATGATATCAATTTTCATAGTGTTCACACTGCGGAGGAGGATGCAGTTTGCCTTAAGGAAGTTGGAAATAAGCCAGCAACAGCTCAGGAGTGCAATCGAGATGTCAAGAACTGTCCGAAATATCATCTCGGTCCCTGGAAGCCGTGCGACAAACTGTGCGGCGAGGGCAAACAAACTCGTAAAGTCACGTGCTTCATTGAGGAAAATGGTCACAAGCGCGTTCTGCCTGAGGAAGACTGCGTAGAGGACAAGCCTGAAGTGGAAAAGACCTGCCTATTGGCACCATGTGAGGGCGTAGACTGGATCATATCCCAGTGGAGTGGTGTAAGTAAAATGAATTGAAATCTAAGCAAAAGGCTGATACGATTTTATTTTCAGTGTGATGCCTGCGGTCAGACTACAGAAACTCGTACTGCCGTATGCGGCTCAAAGGATGGTAAGGTGTACCCAGACAAGTTTTGTGGAGACCAGGCCCCTGAGCTGAGCAGACCGTGCACTTCGTCAAAGTGTGAGTCCCAATGGTTTTCATCAGAATGGAGCAAGTGTTCAGCAGCATGTGGAAAGGGCGCTCAATCGCGTATTGTCCTATGCGGCATTTTTGATGGCAAACAGGTAAAAACCACAGATGACTCCAAGTGTGATGCGGCAACAAAACCAACAACTAATCAAGAGTGTGAAGGGGAAGAGAAAGAGTGCCCTGGTCAATGGTTTACTGGACCTTTTGGCCAATGCAGCAAGCCTTGCGGAGGAGGAGAGCGTGTTCGTGAGGTTTTGTGTTTGTCCAATGGAACCAAGTCCCTCAACTGCGATGAATCGAAGGTTGAATCAATTTCTGAAAAGTGTAATACTCAGCCCTGTACGAAGGATCAAGTCCTGCCTCTTACGAGCACTGATAAGCCGATCGAGGATGATGAAGAAGAATGCGAAGATGATGATGAGTTTGTTTTGGTTGACTCAGACGTCACAGATGTCACTGATGATGACTCAGAAGCAATGTCAACAACCGACGATTTAATGTTGAGCGACAGTCCTTACACAACTTCAGAAGACGCCTCGGCTTCTACCGACAGCACAGTCGAAGGCTCAGGCTCAGATAGCACCTCTGATAGCGGATTTGAGGGCAGTGGAAGTGAATCGACAAGTGAAGTATCTACTTCTTCAGATGAATCTTCCACTGGAGCAACTGATTGGTCTACTGAATCTAGTGGCTCCTCTGCCATTAGTGAATCGACGTCAGAAGCCTCATCGTCGTCGGTCTCTGGAGTTACCTCAGATTCCTCCACAACTGAGTCAAGTGAAGCTTCAAGTGGTTCAACCGATGTTTCAAGCTCAACGGAAGAGTCAAGCTTAGGCACAACGGACTTAAGTTCGAGTGATGCATCGAGCTCAACAGAAGTTTCAGGATCGACAGAAACCTCAAGCTCGACGGAAGTGTCTGGTACAACAGATATCTCAAGTTCAACTGATTCTTCCAGCTCAACAGACGTGTCAGGCTCGACAGAAGTTTCAAGCTCAACAGACGCTTCAGGTTCAACAGACATCTCTAGTTCGACTGAGGCCTCAAGCTCGACAGACGCCTCGGGCTCTACGGACGCGTCAAGCTCTACGGATGCCTCTAGCTCCACTGACATTTCAGGCGCGACAGACACTTCAGGTTCTACTGATGGTTCTTCCAGTGGATTTACAGATTTGCCTCTCGAAGCTTCATCTTCGGGAAGCTCTGAATCTAGTAGCTCAACAGAGGGTGTGTCATCTACATCAGAATCAAGCAGCGAAGCAAGTAAAGATACAACAGATGTATCCTCTTCGACTGATACTTCGTCGTCGACAGATTCATCTGTATCGACGGATACGACTGTCTCGTCATCAACGGAATCTACATCAGAGCTATCGACGGAATCAACCGAATCGACTAGTTCACCAGGCTCAACTGAAAGTACAACGGAGGGCAGCTCATCAGCATCATCTGAATCTTCCTCTTCGCTTATCACTGATTCTACCAGTTCAGGGTCAACGGATAGCACCAAGCAAGATTCTACAGACGAATCTACAACAAATGCAAGTAGTAGCTCTGCAGATGGTTCAACGGATAGTACTACAGAGGGAATTAGTACTGGTTCGACAGATGGCTCGACTGAGACCTCAACAGATGGTTCAACTGATAGTTCAAGTAGTGGGTCTACTGATGCCTCATCTGAGGGCTCGACAGACGGCTCGACGGCTGGTACGACTGTTAGTTCTAGTGAGAGCTCATCTAATGGATCCAGTGAGACAACTAACGCTTCCGAGTCGACTGAATCACAGAGCACTGGCGTCACAGAGAGTACTTCGGAGGGCTCTAGCTCTGGTTCCACTATTGAAGGTAGCTCTAGTTCGACTGAAAGCTCAAGTTCTACCGAGAGCTCGGCTTCAACTGACATATCTGGTTCCACTGATAGCTCAACAGTTGGCTCTACATCCGAATCTTCAGAGTCCATTTCTACTGTCAGTTCTACCGATGTTTCTTCCACTGATAGTTCTTCCGAATCTTCTGACTCAACAGCGACAACGGAGAGTGGAGCTACTACCGAAAGTGGAGGCACTACCGAAAGTGGAGGCACTACAGATACTACATCTGAGAGCTCCACAGATTCTACTGGCGCTTCTGATTCAACGGGCAGCTCACTATCCACAGAAACAAGCTCTACCAGCGATATTTGGAGCACATCTGATTCCGATGATGAAACGAGTACACCCCACACCTGGGAGACAACTCTTACGCCAACGAAAGACAAGCTACGGAAATGTAAATCAAAGAAGAAGATTTGTGCTAAGACTGAATTTGGTTGTTGTCCTGATGGCAAGTCGACAGCTAAGGGACCATTTGATGAGGGTTGTCCCATTGCGAAAACATGTGCTGATACAGAGTTTGGCTGCTGTTCAGATGGAGTTTCGCCAGCTAAGGGCAAGAGAAACAAGGGCTGTCCGAAATCAGATTGTGCCGAAACACTCTTCGGTTGTTGCCCAGATAAATATACAGCTGCAGAGGGTGAAGATAATGAGGGATGCCCTGAGCCAACAACTTTGCCGCCAACAACCACAGAAGAATCGACTATTTCGATATCGACAGAAGTTGAGGGCTCTGGTGATTCTACAACAACGGAGTCAGACACCGCGGTTACCTCTTGCTCCTTTACTGAATTCTACTGCTGTCCCGATGGAAAGACGCCTGCTAAAGGCGAGAACTTTGCTGGCTGCCCACAGCTTGGTGGCGCTCCGGGTTGTGAACAATCTGAGCACGGTTGCTGCCCTGATCGGCGTACTGCCGCTGCCGGCCCTGATGGCCAAGGCTGCGCTGCGTGCACTAGCGAACCATTCGGCTGTTGTCCAGACAATGAGACTCCTGCTCACGGCCCACAGGGCGAAGGCTGCTGCATTAATACAGAGTTTGGCTGCTGCCCTGACAACATTCGGCCTGCATACGGACCCAACTTTGAGGGTTGCGAGTGTGCATCCTCGCCATACGGTTGCTGTGCAGACCAAAAGACTTCCGCACGTGGACCACAACAGGAGGGCTGTCCATGCGAGACTACTCCATATGGTTGCTGTCCTGACAAAATCACCGCGGCCAGAGGGCCCAAATTTGAAGGCTGTCCGTGCGAATCAATGCAGTTCGGTTGCTGTCCCGATGGTCTTTCCTTTGCCAAGGGACCGCATAACCAGGGATGCCACTGCGCCCAGTCAGAATTTAAATGCTGTGAGGATGGTAAGACACCAGCTAAAGGGCCAAACTTTGAAGGCTGCACCTGTGTGGAGACCGAGTACGGCTGTTGTCCAGATGGCGTTACAAAGGCTCAGGATGACAAATTTGGCGGTTGCGAAAATGTTCAAGAGCCACCACAGAAGGCTTGTGGTTTACCTAAGGAACAGGGTACTTGCGGCAATTTCAGCGTCAAGTATTACTTTGATACTTCTTATGGCGGCTGTGCTCGATTCTGGTACGGCGGCTGTGAGGGCAACGGCAATCGTTTTGAGACCGAGGCAGATTGTAAGGATACATGCCAGGAATACACTGGACAGCATGTTTGCCTCTTGCCAAAGAGTTCTGGTCCTTGCCAAGGCTACTCTAAGAAATGGTACTTCGATACAGACCGCAATCGTTGCGAGGAGTTCCAATATGGTGGGTGCTATGGCACTAACAATCGCTTCGACAGTCTAGAACAGTGTCAGGCCACTTGTGCCATAAGTGAAACACTGCGTAAGTACTTGAATAGACTATATAAGATTAAATTCTAGCTGCATTTGTTTTCTATCATAGCCGCCTGTGAGCAACCAGTGGAAAGTGGACCCTGTGCCGGCAACTATGAGCGTTGGTACTACGATAACCAGACCGACGTGTGTCGTCCGTTCACCTATGGTGGCTGCAAGGGCAACAAAAACAACTATCCCACTGAGCACGCTTGCATTTACAGTTGTCGACAGCCCGGAGTTCTGAAAGGTTTGAGCATTCAAATATTTATGTACTTTGGCTCGGGGACGATCTGTGTATTCTCAATGTTCTGCCATAGTTTAGCTTTAAGCATAACCTTTATTATTTTATCCTGGTTAACGGTATGCATTTTTTTTATTGTTTACTATCTTTTGCTTGGTGTTTGGTATTGCATGAATGCCTGTTGCTTGCTATCTTTATCCTGATCCCCTGCACGCTATGTTGTTCCGCATCCTTACACAAACGTAGAGCAATGCTCCTTGCCTAAGCAAACCGGTGATTGCAGCGAGAAACATGCCAGATGGCAATTCTCAGAAACTGAAAAACGTTGCGTGCCCTTCTACTACTCGGGCTGTGGCGGAAACAAAAACAATTTCCCCACACTGGAGTCATGCGAGGATCATTGTCCTCGACAAGTTGGTAAGCTTTCGATGTTGTTGCAATAGCTTTTGATGTGCGAAAAGCTGCGCCCCCCGAGGACAAATATTGTTAACACTGTCTTATTATCTTAGCCAAGGATATTTGCGATGTTCCCGCTGAGGTTGGTGAGTGCGCCAACTATGAGCTCGCATGGTACTACGATACCAAGGATGCCGCTTGCCGTCAGTTCTACTATGGTGGTTGCGGTGGCAACGAGAATCGTTTTACCAGCGAAGAGGCGTGCATGGGTCGGTGTGAAAAGAAACCAGAGCCACCAACACCTCCTCCACAGCAGAGTGCCGTACATGTCTGTGATCAGCCGGAGGAACGTGGCGACTGTGACAATTACTCACTCAAGTGGAGCTTTGATAGATCAAGTGGTGCTTGTCGCCAATTCTACTATGGTGGTTGCGGAGGCAATGGTAATCGCTTTGAGACCGAATCCGACTGCTTGCAACGTTGCGGTAGACAACCGGAACCAGAGCCCCAGCCACAGCCTCAGCCTGAACCACAACCCCAGCCCCAACCGTCTGGTAGCATTTGCGAACAGCCAGCGTCTGTGGGCGATTGCGCGGAATATGTTCTGAAGTGGAACTACAATTCAACTCTAGGTAGCTGCCAGCAGTTCTACTATGGCGGCTGTGGAGGCAATGAAAATCGCTTTGAGACCGAAGAGGAGTGCTCCGCGCGTTGCATTGCAGGCATTGATGAAGAACCACGTCCTGAATCCGAAACGGACAAGTGCTTCAAGGGACCAGAACCAGGAAACTGTTATGAGAATATAACGCGCTGGTATTACAATAGCCAGGAGGGACTCTGCGATGAGTTCATTTACAGTGGATGTGGTGGTAACGACAACAACTTTGACACCGAGGAGGACTGCCAGAATGATTGCCATCCAGCACAGGAGACCTGCTCCCTTCCCCCAGTAGCAGGACGCTGCAATGACAACTCAAATCGCTGGTACTTTGATGGACGCACAGGAGTCTGTCATCAGTTCGTGTTTACGGGTTGCCGCGGTAATCGCAACAACTTTGTGACAGAACAATCTTGCTTGGAATACTGCCGACATGATCAGCCACATCCAGAACCGGAACCAGAACCCTCAGCACCAGTAAGCGTATTAATGATCTCAATTGCATCTTTAGATATTTAAAATGTTGCTGCTTTAGACCTATTCAGTGTGTACACAGCCAGCTGAGGCCGGAGAGTGCGACAACTATACCACCGCCTGGTTCTATGACAATGAGAGGATGCTCTGCACCGCCTTCACCTATAGCGGCTGTGGTGGTAATGGTAATCGGTTTGAGACCCGTGACCAGTGCGAGCGCCAATGCGGCGAGTTCAAGGGTGTTGGTAAGTAATTGATTTATTTCTAAAGATGATCATAAGTTAGATTGATGTGTGATGTGATTGATGTGTCAGATGTTTGCAATGAGCCGGTGACGACGGGACCCTGCACACAGTGGCAGACCCGCTACTACTACAATCGTGATAGTCAAAGCTGCCAGCCCTTCACCTACGGTGGCTGCGATGGCACGGGCAATCGTTTCAACGATCTCTATGAGTGTGAATCGGTTTGCCTCGGTGGCCGCGAGCCATTGCCTTCGGGTGCGGCTAAAGGTAACAAGATATGAAGCTCAGAATGAAGGGCTTTTGTTAAATTTGATTTTGTTTTTGATTTTGTCTGGACGTAAGTAGATATCTGCCGACTTCCGGTGATCCCCGGAGTGTGTAACGGCCCCTCGGTGCAGGAGCGCCGTTGGTACTATGATGATGAGCGCGGCACTTGCATATCCTTTATTTACTCTGGTTGCTCTGGCAACCAGAACAACTTCCGTTCCTTTGAAGCATGCACAAATCAATGCGGAAGTAAGCTTGCTCCACAAACCACACTTTATACCAACTGCACCCGAGCACTCTGCACTCTATTTATTGCCCACCCCATACACAATTATGCACTCTGCTTCACCTTCAAATTCAGGAATGCTTATTTAGTTAAGCGTAGCAGTAGTTTTCCCAAGTAGAATATTTATTGAGTAGTGCACTTTCACTAGATATAAGATTGCACGAATTTTTTGTAGATTAGCTGGGTAGTCTGTGTATCGAACAAATCTAAGTTTCCTATTTTTCACAGAGCCCATCGACAACGAGATCATCAACGAAATCTCACCCAACCGTTGCGAAACGTATGATAATGAATGCCGTGATCTGCGCTGTCCCTACGGCGTGCGCCGCGTGCCAGCAGAATCGCAGCCGGAGTGTGAACAGTGCATCTGCCTGAACCCTTGCGAGGGCTATCCGTGCCCCGACGGTCAACAGTGTGCCATAGATGTGTCCAATTCGGGAGATCGCGACAATCAGTTCGTGCCTGTCTGCCGTGATATCAACAAGCCTGGTCTCTGCCCACAGCTGACGGCCAATGCCAGCGAATGCGCTCGCGAATGCTACACCGATGCTGATTGTCGTGGCGACAACAAATGCTGCAGCGATGGCTGTGGCCACCTGTGCGTTGCTCCGGCACGTCCCACTCGTCGTCTCAGCACTCCTCCCCCGGTTGTTATCTACCCAGGCGAAGTAAAAGCCACACTTGAGACCAAGGCGCCACAGGATGTTGATGTCCACACATCAGTTGGTGGTATTGCAGTACTACGTTGCTTCGCAACTGGCAATCCAGCACCGAATATTACATGGTCATTAAAGAATGTTGTTGTAAGTACTCCACAAGACCACACACTTTGCACCAGTATCATTCGCATACTACATTCTTCTCAGATTGACACAAACCAAGGCCGCTATGTGCTGACTTCAAACGGTGATCTAACCATTGTCCAGGTGCGACAAACCGATGACGGCACCTACGTCTGCGTGGCCAGCAACGGCCTGGGCGAGCCAGTGCGTCGCGAGGTAGCACTACAAGTGACGGGTACGTGGAAGTCTTTTCATATATTTTTATAATTTCAAAACCTTAGCAAATTTAATTATATATAAAACCAATATGCAAACATTTTAGAGCATACAAATCTAGAACATTTATTCCGGAAAAAAGTTATGCGAGTCAAAATCGTTGAGAATATTGAATAATATTTATACAACTACCGTTATATGATATGAATGCGGTACTTATTTTCTTATAGAAGTTTTAGCCAAGCTAGATCTAAGGTTAATAGGCCGAAGATTGAAATTAAGTTTGGAATTTAGATTTTCAATTGAATTTCAATTGAATTTCAATTGAATTCAGCGAAAGTAATACAAGCTTACCTATATTTTGTAATTATATATTATTACACAAGAAAATTGTTGCTATTGGTTTTGAATACTTCGGATTTTCGAAGATTGGATAAGGATTTTGTGTATGTTATGTTTTTATTTGGTTTTGGCTTTATAACTAACTTTTCTTAATGCATGTTGCGTGCTCTTAACCATTTGCATGGCTTTTGATTTTGTGTTGGTGTTGGTAGAGGCTAGAGATGTACCGGCCTATATATTGGGCGTTAAGAACGTCACCCAAATTGTGCAATTGAATCAACCTGCGTTGGTTCGTTGCCCGGCTGGTGGCTATCCTGCACCCCATGTCAGCTGGTGGAGAAACAATCAACACTTCGGCATGGGTCCCGAAACAAGTCGCGCCGTAATGAACCGCGACTACTCGCTCTACTTCCGATCGGTACAGCTGTCCGATCTGGGCCTGTACACATGCGATGCGTACAACACCGGACGCCCTGTCTCGCTGCACGTAACGCTGAAGGCTATTGGTCCAGCTATTGCTCAAAGCGTTGGCGATGAAAAATATTTGCAGTATATTATTAACCCACCAAAGGCACCGGTCACTCAAAGGCCCACCTATCCCTACAGACCTTCGCGTCCGGTCTATGTGCCGCCCCCTGTTGTGCATGATCCCAGAAGTAAGTACAAGTTGCATGATACTTTTACATTATGGTTTGTGTTGCGTATTTCTTCAACATTTGCATAGAGTTGAAGCTAATCTAAAATCTATTTCATTATTGCTGCAGTCGATGCCCGTGCTGTAATTGGCCTGAATCCGCAAAACAAATACACGCCCGGCTCCACAATTGCGATGGACTGCGCCGTGCAGGGAAATCCGGCGCCGAACGTGACCTGGACTAAGGATAACACGCCTTTGTACAACAACGAACGCGTTCAAATAACTGGTAAAGCAACAATGGGCCTCTAGCATTACAATATTGCCATTAATCGTAATTCTGTCGTCTTCCAGCCAATCCGCATCGTTTGGTCGTCAACGATGTTACCACCGAGGATAGCGGCATCTATGGCTGCACAGCGCGAAATGCCTACAGCTACAGCACCAGCCAGGAGACAGTCACGATCGAGTGTAAGTAGTCAAGGAAAAGTAGTAGTCAAGATGAAAAAGCAACTGAGATTTATTTTTATTTTTTTATTTTTATTTTCCAGCTGTCATTCCATTGGCCCCCGAGTGCATCGACAATCCCTACTTTGCCAACTGCAAGCTGATTATACAGGGCCATTACTGCGTGAACAAGTACTATGCGCAGTTCTGCTGCAGATCCTGCACATTGGCTGGCCAAATCTCGCAGCCTCATCCCAATGAGCTTATTCCATAAAAAAAAAACTACCAAACTTTTGAGCCTAACATTTTTGTTGGACCTTTGCAATGAATTGAGTTTAAACCAGAAAATATTCAGAGAATGAGCAACGTCACAAACCATAGAGAGACCAAAAATACCGCCAACCGCATAGCCCACAGATCAAATATATAACGAATGTTTTTCTAAGTAAAGCAATATGCATAAATAGCCGATAAACGATGATTTCTTCCAGCACAAAAGAAAATAGTATTAGTACTTTATGTTTTTTGTTCCTATTTATTCTTGATTTAAATTCAATCCATAGAAGAAGAAAGTGGCTAAAACTTATTTTCATTTGATATCTATTACTTAGTGTTTTTCTACGATATTTGTGCAACGAGTAAAGCAATTTAAGCCTAAAAATATTTGTAAATAAATTAAAATTATATAATAAAGAGTGCATATGTATAAATAATACATAATTAATGTTTTTCTACTGAAGCTGTAATTATCTATCAACTCAAATTTATTTGAACAGAATTATTTGAATGCCCACACAGTCTGGCAACGCCCTGCACTAAGGGGTTATTGATTTTCCACAGACAGTTGGGCTGCAGCTGATTGTTGGATTCTGCGCTATACGGTTTTGGGGTGGATTGAAGTTGGGAGTAGTACACAAAGAGATAATACAATTTGTTTGCCTCTGTCATCGCGTTTAAGCTCGAATAGCAGATAAAATAAAGTTGAAATCAAAGAATTATGGAGGATAGCGGCATCGACAGTGAGGACAGACAATCGAATATATATGAGGACGGCGCAGCAGGGTTGCTGGTAAGTGCTGCAGCAGTTCGACAAGAAAACAAAAGCTCATGGCTAAGCCCAATACAGAAAACGGCTAGTGGAGCGCCCAAACATATGTCGGATCTGGAGTTTGAGGTGGCCTTTAGGGGTGCCAGCAAGGTGTATGCGCCGACGACCATTGAAATCGATGAAGACAGGGCTGCGCGGGGGACGGAGCGCAGCGAACCGCCAAACACCTGCCGCATACTGCAACGCAAACTGGAACTGAAGGTCGAGCGTGCCAGGCGCAATTATACGCAATATCAAGAGGAGCAGGTGGGTGCACTTAATCAAATGAAAACTGTGCCGGGGCTAATGCAGAGATCCGATCCATTTCAGGCAACCAAAACACAGACGGCCACCCTCATACCCATTAATCGGTTGCCCATACCGGGTGAGGTGGAGCAGAAGCCACTGGTCGATTATAAGTCTGAGAGCAGTGATGAGGCGGAGGAGATATCCTTTTTTCCCGCACAGCTGAAGCGTGCCAAACGACGGCAGCAGAATCACGAGCTAACCGATACTTTTAGCATACAAGAGATGACAATTGAGTCTGATCTGGATTCTGATGACAGCGGCGGTACTCAGAATCTGGAACTACTATTGCCCTCCATGAAATCAACTATTTTGGATAAGTTTAAGAGTTGCTTCGGATGCTGGCGGCGAAGGTAATGCCAGGAGTCGCAGCTGAGCAGAAGGAAGTCCAGGCACAAAGCACGCTATTGAAAGGCACTAGAAATTCATTTATAGTCACAATATCCATAACGTACAATACATAAACGATTGCCAATTCAGTCTTGCAAATATCCATTTATTTGCGATATCGTTTGGCAAAACGATCAAGCATATCGCTTCCATGTACCGTTTCTAAGTATCCGTATTCAGAGTCAAACACACGCCCTGCAGTATCCAGTGGCTAAGATCTTCAGAAGTGGCCAAATTCGCTTCGAATACCAGGCCGACGCCCATGGCGTTGCGTCGCAGCGATGTGGTGTATACGGGCGCCAGGAAGGTGTTCTGTAAATTTCAAAATAATGTTATTGTAGCGTGTGAATTGGTATTGGAATATTTATATCAAATATCGTATAAGGAGTACTAATTTTGTAGAATAACCAAAATGAATATAGCATTGGCATTTCGTATGTTATTTCATCATTTCTGATTTAAGCAATAAGATGAAATTCTAGACAAAGAGTTCGCCCGCACACTAAACCCTTGCTGCCCCATTGCTATTCGCTATTCATACTAGCTACAACCAATTGTTAGCTGCTTCATTGTTTCTGCGAAAAGTTAAGCCACCCAGAGTTTAAAATCAGAAACAATTAGCACAACAGCTGCCCCATTAGCTGCGGAAATGGGGAAGATGTTGGTAATTTAGTGCACAGCATTTAAACAAATATCAGCGGGAATGGGCATTATAACAACCCCCAGCAATGTGCTATATCCAGCGTATATGTAGATACAAGAGGACATTAGTACTTGTCTCTTGCAGACGGTGTTGGACCGGCATAAATACAAACCTGTAGCTTGAGTCGGTGCGCTTCAATGGGCACCACGGCCAGAATGGCCAGCTCCTCGACCAGGACTTTGGGATGCGAACGCTTCAGCTGGCCCGCCTGCGTGTCAAAGCGAGCTCCCTCTATGTACAGACCGTGTATATAGCAGCCCTGCAAAAAGTTCAACGATTAAAATGCAAACAGAATTCTTAATTACAAAATTAGTGCCAAGCGAGGGGGCGGTGGGCTGGTGGGCTGGTATGGTGGTGGCTGGTGTATGGTGTGCGGTACTTCAGGCTCTAGTCACATGGGGGTCATAGTTCTGCATTTAGCGCCGGGCAGTCTACTCACCGTCGCTGGACGCTCTTCGACGTCATCGGGCTCCGAGTATGTGGTCACATAGGTAAATAGCGTGGAGCGATCCAGGGGCCAGTTGTTTCTGCGGCATGCAATCTGCAGAGGAGGGGTGGGAGAGACAGCACCACGTTAGGAAAACTCACATTATGGAAAAGCCCATTTCTCACCTGAACGAGGGCCGTGAGGTAGCTCTGTGGTATATGCAGTCCAGACAGCCACATGACCAGCGGCTCGCCTGAAATCGACCAATACTTGTACTGTACGGCACGTTTCTGAAATACCAGGTGAAAGCGAATCGCTGATTAGTGGACGGTGGACGGTGGACGGCTGACTGATTTTTTCGCCGAGCTGATTAATGAGCTGCGACGACTGTGGCAGAGACAACGACTCACCTTTAAATGCTCCAGCCAGCTGGCCAACTGCTTGCATGTGGCCGGCGCCAGTTTGCTCCATGCGGCTGGCAGGAGGCCATTGAATAACGAGTTGGCAATGTTGTCCAGGATATTGTCCATGCCGATTTCGCCGGCGATGGCCTGCGGAGGGCATGCAATTAAATTAAAAGGCACAATGACAGCACATATGCAGGCATCTGCTACAGCAGATGGAGAGGAGAGGTAACAGTATTTGTGTGGGCGCGGCGACATCTACATCAAGACAATGGCAAAGACAGCGCCAGCGCCAGTGCCAGCATGAGCACCAGCACCAGCACCAGCACCAGCGGCAGAGTTCATTTGCATTTGCAAATTTATTTTGGCAACAAAATGCTGCAGTCCAGCAAAGGATCGCATTCGCATTCGCATTTGCTTATGGGTTGAACGTGGGCGACCACGAGCATTGGTCGACAGCCAAGTTGGCAATTGTATAAACAAAATGCAAAACAAAGCTGAAGGATTTATGTGAGCTTCCTATTGACAGGCAGAGCAGAGGAGAGCAGGGCAAAGCAAAGCAAACTCAGAGTTACCTTCCGCAGCAGCTCCAGCGTCTTCTTGATGCGCACCACCAGAATATTAAACCGATCCAGCTCCTGCAGCAGCACCACGCCGGTGGGTGACAGACTCATTTGGATTTGCTTTCGTATGCGCCACGTCTCGAAGGCCGGCGGAAGCTTCTTCAGTATGCCGGCAGCCACAAAGTCGATGAAGTCGTCTCGGCTGATGCCACCGGTGCCCTCACCTGAATGGGAAAATTGAAAAAATAAATTAGGCTTGACAATGGCAGAGAAAATCGCCAATGTTATCTTTGTAGCAGTCAGTGGTTAGTGGTTATTGACACTTTTCTTTCTTCTTCTTCCACTTTTTTTACCCCTCTTTACTTTAACATTGAAAATTGAACTAATTTCGGTTTTTATATTGCCTTTGCTGTTGTTGGAATGCAGCCATTGCACATGGCATTTATTGTGTTGTAGATTTTCTTTTTTTTCAGTAATTGTCAATTAGCAAATACTGCAGCTCATGAATATGCAAATTGTGGGCAGGTTTCCGAGTTTACCCTATCAGAGTTTGGTCCATTAGCTCGAAAGAAAGATTGGACAGCTGACAATGGGAAAACATTCTTAATATTAAATTGGTCTTTAAATTCTTCAAAGTTTTACATGTGACGATGACTGTAGCTAGATATCTCATGCTAAGCTATATATAATAATTCCCAATTCAACTTTCGGAACAGTTACTATTATTGGCAGTAACCGGATTCGCAATACTCTTTCATTAACAGCCAAACTTAATGCGGGATTGTTTTTCGCCCAGACAGACTTACTACCTTTATGACAGGTCTTCAAAAGTCTACTCTCATTATGAAGAGATGAGCTGGTTAATGCTTTGCCTCTTTTATCGTTCAGATCATTATTTGATTAAATGCTTTACAGGTTTACATGGAATACTTTACCGGATTTCTCATTGTTTGGTGTGCACCTGGTGGCTATGCTTGCGCAAAGGTGTGGCAAAAAGTAAAACGGCAAATTTGTTTAAATTATATTACATGTATATCCGTATATATATATGTATGCACACAATCATGGACAATGTACAAGGATACTGTGTGGTTCGGATGTGTGTGTGTGTGCATATATGTATTATTGCATTGAGTGCGCGTGCGGAAAGTGGAAAAGTGCTCTCTGATGGCGGTTTTAACACGCTTAAGCTCGCAACGCAAAATTATCGACTTTCGGGTGACGTTTTCAAAAATGGTTGTTACTGCATATGCAGATGCGAATGTGGATGCGGAGGCGGAGGAGGAGGCGGCGGCGGCGGCGGAATCGGATCAGGGTGACTGTGGTGAGGCTTATGCTGAATCGCAACTTTTTTATTTGTGCGGCGATTTGCGGCGTGCGGGTGGCTATAAATGTGTGAACGTAGGTGTGTCTGTTGCAGTGTGCGAGAGTGTGGATGCGAATATGCTTCTATTTTAATTTTTAATGTATGCCCTGTTATTGTTCGCAGCCTATAATGGCGCATGCAATAAAGTTAATTGCAAAACCGCAACTAATTAATTAAATTAAATTAAAAATGTAACATGCCAAAAATGCAACAGCAATGAAAATCAACAAGATAAAATGTAATAAACGGCTGACAATTGGCACACGCTGCATGTAAATTAAACCATTTACTTGTAAATGGTTTCCGTTTTTTAACCGAACTGTCAAACACTTTATCGGATATAGATGCACCGTACACCGTGTATGGGTAGATCGAAAAACGAAAACGAAACTTTGAAACTAAAATGATCGAAACTTATTAAACTAGGAATTTAAATAGAATGCATATTCTATAAATCTTTTCAAGTATGATTTGGAGTATAAAATTTGTATAATTTACTAATAAAAGAAAATCAAATATAATGTATGAAAATTATAAGCAAAATTGAAAATAATAGTGAACAAATAATTTATATAAAATTAACAAAAAAATTATATATAGTATATATACATACATACAAAAAATATTGCAATTATACTACTATATATCCAAAAAGAACTTGAGTCTATCATATAGGTTATGAAATAATAATAATGTAATAATAATATTATGTTTCTACTGTACTACGTTTTCAATGTACCCAGCATTATATAGTATAGGCCCATTGGCCAGTCACTCACCAGTTTGTGGCTGCAACTCAATCAGGCTGTTCCAAATGTTGCGCGCGGCCATTGTGTAATAACCGATTTCCGCGTTTGGATGCAAACCAAATACATCCGGCTTATTGACCAGCGGCAGTTTGTCAATGTGGGCTGTGTGATCAATGCATTACGTATTTAAATGGGGATGTCGCATCACGTGACCCACTAACAGGCAGCGGCGACTCACCTATGAAGTCCTCTTTGAGCACGGTCTCCTCGTCGGGCAGGCAGTAGTCAACGTTCTCGTCCTCGTAGAAGTGGAACGATTGGAATACGTCGAACAGAAAGTCACCCATATACTCATTCATGTAGCAGTTGGTAATGCGTCTATCGAAGTCATCAATGACGCGGCCCCCGTACATGACCTCGCCGATTAGATACTTGAGACTATTCCACGGCATCTTCTCCTCGGAGCAGCGGGTCAAATAGTTACGCAGGATCTCGGTGCACACTTCGAAGTCTGTGTCGTTGAAATCATATGCTATGTTCCAGCCAAGCTTATCGTATTTGCGACGTTCCTAGCGCATGGGAAATGGGAATGGGAAGTGTGTTGAACAGATTAATTGAGAACACAGTAACTGCTATCAACGCTATCAATAACAGTTTGTTGTACAAAAAGCACAATGGCTGCTCCATCAATTGGGCAACTTGGGCGCAGTTGTGTTGAGAATGCTTTTAACAAGCAGATAGAAATGAACAAATTAATAAATAACGAAGTGCATGGTAGAGCAGTCGACGCAGCTGCGCCAGCGCTTCCAATGCAGTTACATTCACCGAAATTGGCTTTTTCTGTGTCTTGAAAGCACTGAAAACTCACTTGCACAACGCCGTGGAAGAAGGCCAGAACATAGATTAATGGACGATAAGCACGATGGGAGCACGCCTCCAGACGATCCTGGCGCACTTTAAAGAATGTCGAGCGCAGGTTTAGCTTCAAGCCGTTGGGCGGCTCCGTAACCACTAAAAATTTGCGGATTAAATTATATTTTTGTTAAGTTAATCATAATGGAAACTTACCCTTTAGACTTTTTTGCAATATGCCAATTGGGAACGTCGGAGTGGGATCTGTGGTAATCCAGAGTCTAAAGTCTGGATGCGGAGTCTCCACCTTGTCCAGGAACTTCTCCAATTCGCGCACAAACTTGACCAGCAAGTGACCATTCTGGAGCATCAGCCATTGACCCTGCCTGAGCGCCGCATCCAGCAAGTTCATTGCAGCCTTCTCCTGCCCCTGGCCAAGTGAAATGTGACAGAAGTTGCCCATGCCGCCAAGAACGATGTCAGCCAGCTTAATTAGATCGTTGGTGGGATCCGAGCCGGCGCTGAGTACAAAGCAAACTGGAATCAAGCACGTCGTTTGCTCATAGATGGCAGAGAAGCTCACGACCGGCGGCATAATATAGAATTCGTCCATGGTCTCCACAATGTATTGATTTATGGAACGGAAAATTCGATCCACGCGGAAGCAGCGCAGAAACAGCAATTTCTGTGGGTAGACCATAAGAAATGCATCGATATTAGACAATGCGACACTCTAATAGCACAATATCAACAGCGCTGACTGACAGCGCTCATCTATAGAGTTGGTCCTTGCCAGCACTTATTCAGTTGCTGGTGTTGTTGCCTTCGTCCTTGTGGTTTCTGGCTCGAGTCGAGTGCAAATTGGGCTCGCCGCTGGATTCAAGTACAACTGCCGGCGTAAATTGCCGCTCATCTAATGGCTTGGAAAATTGATAAAATATGGTAATGCACACACCCGTACACACACACACCCCCATACACAAACTACGCTAGATACAGCTATGCTGGCTGACAAAAACAGGCTGCTAATAACTTGAGCAGAAAATGTGCGCCAAAGTTGCAGGACGTAGCAAAAGTCGAGTAAAACTGAACGCCCAGACTTTCGCTCTCACTCTCACTCTCTCTCTCTCTTTCTCCCTCTCTCTCTCTTGCGTGGGCGAATGTGTGTGCGGCTTGTACATAATAATCCACTAGAAACGAGCATAAAGTACAAAATCCAATAACGCTCGATGGCAACGGCAGCTCCTGGCAAGGACCTACTCGGACTACGACCGAGCTCCAGCCACTTGAAGCTGAAAGCATGCAAAGCGAGAGCACAGAGCAGCAATGGCACTTGCCTGGAATGCATTGCATTTGATGTTGTAACCGCCAGGGCATGCCACCTCCTCGGGGTTCTCCAAGTCGTACCACTGCACCACCATGGACCATGGGCATTTGCCGATAAGTGCAAACAGAATGAGCATCGCCAACGGAAGCCAGTCAATGCCGCATGCCAGTCAGGAACAGTTTTAGCGACCATCCAAAGTCCAAAATCGTCGTCATTGTTGTTGTTGTCCATTTTCAGTGCAATGTCCCAGAAGCAGCAGTTAATAAGGGTATATTGAATTTGATGTTGACATTCAGAGTGGTGCAGCCACACATTCGAAAAAAAATATATAAGGAAATAAGAAAAATTTTAAATCATGAATAATGCGGTTTAACTTAGTTAGCTGCAAACACATGTTTCATATATAATAAGGATGTATAATAAGGATGACTATACTCTATTAAGATTTAGTTTATTAATTTCATTGTCGTTTGCTACTTTTTGGGTATGCTAAGTCATATGGCTAAGACTTTTTCTAAATTTTCGAGTTACTTAACAATCTAATAAATTCGAAAATTAAGTTCAAACTATGTAGCGAAAATGGATAGGCAGCAATAGGATAAGAGCGAAAAGACTTACCTGTTTCCATTCCTCCAAATTCATACTGAAATGGTCGGGTAAGGTGGAAAACATTTCTGGGAAATCGGAGGCCAGTTTCAGGACATCCTCCCAGCTTTTTTCAGGCAGCCATTTGGCAGGGTTATTACGTTCACTTTTTGTCAACGCAATGCTGCCCTTGATGAAGAAATCAATTTCCTGCTGCGACAGGACTCCGTCTCGCTGCGCCAGCTTTGTGGCGATCTGGAATGAGAAGAGCAGCTTGTGCCGCTCAAAGATGCCCGTGCATCCATAGCAATAGACATTCTCGGTCAGGGTCTTAATGATATTGTTAAGACGCTTGGCCAGCACCGTGTCCGGCACAGCCTTGCGCAGGGAGTAGACGAACACGTCCAGATATGCAGCCAGCGCATACTGGTACATGCTGTTCACTGTGGCCATGTCCGCCAGAGCGAAGAAGAGTACCGCCCCGCGCTTGGCGGCGGCCCGATAGCCGTTGCGCAGGATTTCAATATCGACAGCTGTGTCATGGGCTAACTTCAGTTGCTCCATGACAAGGCCGGCCTTGGATTTGGTGTTTTCCAAAGTCTCGACCAGCTCGACGTTGTCCAACATGTTGCCCGTCGATGTGGCCAGCTCACGCAGGAGCGAATCTTCGAGTTGCTGGAGGAGCTGCTTGTTTTCGCTGGTCTGTGCAATCAGATCAGATCGCTGCTGCTCCAGATCAGGGCGCTCAGTGCCAACCACAACGCTCAGTAGCTGATCTTCCAAGCCCGTTTGCGTAACCGTGTAGTTGATGACTAAGGCCTTGGCGTACACAGCGGGATCAAATTTGGGATTGGAAAACTTTGTGGTCAAGTAGAGCCGGAATCTGTGATCCCAGTCAACCTCCTTATCGCCCAGCATTGTGAACTTGCGTCCTCCCTGCACCCGAACGTTCTTCTGCAGAACGTCATCAATGACGGGATCAATGTAGTCATCCACATCTTCGAATAAGACCGGTATGCCATACATTATAGCCATTTCCAGCTGCTTTAGGAAATCGAAATCGCTAAATGACAATATCTTGAGATTATTGCGAGCCTCTTTCTTTCGTATCCATTGAAGCGCCTGCAGCTGAGGATCTATGCAGAGTGGGAAACGCGACGCGCGCATGGTGAGGATGCCGTTCTGAATGGACAGCTCATCTGGCGGCAGGCCCTCGTTGGACCACTGAGCGATTTCCACATCGGTCGTGAGGTAACCATCAATTTTCAGGGGAAGCTTTACTGGTATGCCCAATGCAACTATGTCCTCAAGCCAGTCGCTAAACACCATGTTCTTGCGGAACTCCCAGGTGAATGCGCCCGTGTAAGCCAGAAACGATGCACTGATGAGGCAAGCGCCAACACTGTCGATCAGCTGTTGGCCCAGGCTGGCCATTTCGGCACTCCAGCGTATCAATTCCGAGGAAAGGCCGCTGATCAGTTTGTCAGACGCGAGCAGTCGACGCTCGGCCTGCTGCATCATTTCAGTCAAGGCGCGCATTTGCCTCATGGAGGTGGCATAGTTCTGATTCAGCTCATCCAACTTCTCTTCGAGCTTTTGAATTTCCGCATTCAAATGATTCAGGAGTTTTACTTGTATTTCCTGCTCCTCAACTAAGAACTCAAGACGCTCCTTCTTCGGTTTGACCTCTTTGTAGACGTCAAAGAAGCCGAGCACAGCTTTCACGAATTTCAACAATCCTGCACCGGCTATGGAAATCTTGCCCATATCGTCTAAGTTCTGAGTTTTCATGTGGGCGCGGCAGGAGGTGATTTGCTTTTGGGTCAGCGCCTCGCAGTCCATTTCCATCAAACTCTTGAGGAAGTTCACATCACTCATCATGCCCTTAGCGCTCTTCCAGCTGATCTCCTTGATGCCCTTCAATATGGCCACGCACTCGCACACAACTTGCACGGCTGGCGGAGGCGTTGCAAAGGATCGAATCTCAGTGATCTGGGATTTTTCGAGCTCGGAAAGGGCCCGACGGGCTTCCTCTACTGCTGGCATCGCCTCGGCCAAGATCAGCTCAGCCTCGTCCTTCTCGACGGCAATCACCTTCCCCTTACTTTCCACCTCGACCGACTTCTCAGATGCCTCGGCTTTCTTGGTGTTAGCCTTCTGCGTGGAGGACTCTATGGTCACCAGCATGGCCTCGCACTCCTCTGCCGCAACGGCAACGTTTTTCTTTTGCTCTGTCACTATAATACGCAGCTCGTCGATTTGTACGGAAGCCTCTTCGATTTTCTTGATACCTTCTCCGAGGCGCTCGCGCTGCTGCATGATGTGCTTATGTTTCTCCTCTGAAACAAGCTATTATAAATTTGAATTTATATTAAGTAGATCGCCATCTCACCGAGTAGTCCGAGGTAAGTGTTGATGTAGTCCAAATAGTGCTTGGGCGTCACAAAATTGCAGCGCCTCAGCTTCGTCAAGTAGTCCTTGGAATAGTCTTGAATGGACATGTGCACATGAACAACGTGCTCAATGATAGCTTCTCGGTGCAGTACCGGAATCAGGGCGTGCTCGGTGAGGAAGAGCTTCGCAACCGCATAGAGCGCCTGCTTGGGCCAGGGAAATACCCAATCTATGTAAGTGCTGCCAATGAGACCTGGGAAGCTGCGGCAACGATTACGCAGGGCATCACCAGCTGGCGACATGCAAAGCACCACATGCAGGTTCTCGCCACAGCAGCGCAAAAAGTAGGCCCAAACTGAGTCCCTGTGAGGTATATGTGTCTAGTAGGTGAAGTATAGGACAACAGTTTGAATTCTTACTTGGATGCAGAAAGACCTTCCTCTTCGGCAAACTTGCGGACTTGATTGACGATGCCATCCTTATCCTCATCTGCAAAGAGGGCCGGCACTTGGCCCACTGTTAGAATGTTGTTGATCAGCTCCAAGAATCCCTCCTCTGCTATCTGTTAAGAAAGAAGATTGCTTTAATCTTGACATTATTGAGAGCTGTTGTCATGCAGACCTGAGCGGCCGTAAACAGGAACACAACTTTCTTTCGCTTAACTCCAGCTATGTTGTACAATACTTTGAGGTCCTCGCGGAATGACGTCTCGTTGTAGCCTCGGGATATGGTGATTTCGAATACCTCGCACTCGGCCGCAAAGGAGGCCAGGCGAGTGACACACTTCTTGCCACAGCCGCCGACGCCGATGAGCAGAACGTGGCCCCGATTCATGCGCAGGGTGCGATGCACTCTCGTTAAATGCTCCAAGCAATCTTCGAACAGGACCAGCGTCATTTTCTGCTTACGTTCGCAGTACTCTTGTAAGATTTCGGTGAATAAGCTGAAGACGGCTTTGTAATCAATGAGATCCTCATAGTTGCGCGGCTCGGATTCGTTGGTGAAGTTGCGGAAATCGCCGAAGACCAGCGGGTCGCGGAGCACATAATCCTTGAGCGACAGAACTGCATCGGGACCCTCGTCGCCTTCGTCCTCTTCTTCTCCTTCCTCTTCGCCGCCCGCCGCTGCGGCAGGGGTCTCGGCTTCGTATAGCAATCGTGCCTGTGCCTCTGCAGCTGCGGCCTCCACGTCTATAAAGCCATGCAATTCCTCGAACTCGGGCGGAAAACGTTCCTCCACCTCGATGGCCAGATTGCGACGCACATTAGTTATATCCTGCGAGTTGAAATTACAGAGAGTGCTACTTTACATTGTGGGGGCATTATAGTTACCGTTTGCGAAATGAGTCGATCGCATATGATTCTGGTGAACTCATTGCGCCAGACTCGCAACAGCTCTCGCAGATCCTTATAGAAGTCGGGCTGAATTAGAAGCATGCCCGCAAAGATGCGCGACAGATCCTTCAGATTGAATATGTAATGGAACTTTGAGGGCGTCGGCGGCAGATCCACGATGACCATCTATAGAGGCGAGTCATAACAGCAGTAATTAGAGTGAGAAGTTGCAAGTGGCAAAGGCCAAGAGCTCTGCCGTCGCCATGCTGCGCAGCACTACACAAATCAATTTTATCTTGGCTACTAGCAATATGCATTCGAGTGCTGAGCATCCTCTGCGAGTGCTGAAAGGAAGGCGGAGAGAGTGGGACGACTTGCGTTCACTTGAATTTACAGCCATTATCAAGTTGCAGCCGCCACCAGCTCTCTATAGCCTGGACAATTCTATTCAAATAATTCATTTTATTCCATTTCGTGGAACATTAATATCTTTTGGGCTGGCGCGTCGAGTGTGTAAAGAAGACGTACGAACTAGACAGGCCTGGGTAGGTACTACAACTACTGCTTTGAACTGAAACGGCAGGTGTGAGTAAATCATCTATATATATATATAGGTACATATATATTTTGGGCAGCAACTGTTGGAGCTGGCGCTGCCTCTGCGCATGCTGCTTGTGGCAATTGTGGCGACAAATGCATTTTTATCTGCACGCAATGAAATGCGATAATATTTTAGTGTCAACAATTGTTAAAAGCACCATAAACTAATGCTCCAGCCGTTGGCAGGGGGCAGGGAGAGGTAGATGGAAAAAGAGCCATCTACAGTTCAATACTTGAACATAATCAAATTTTGCTCCAGCCAAGAGATGTGCTGCCGAAGATAGGCGAGGCAGCCAGAGCAACCTAGACACAGTCAACTAGGCAGCAGTCGAGGCGGGTGACCATTGTGTGGAAGGCCAAACAGCAAATGGCTATGGCAACAGCCACAACCACAGTCAGGGCAGAGCCACAGCCAGAGCCAGAGCCAGCTTTAGCTGTAACTGGTGCTCTGGCAGCATCGAGCTGTACTCGAGGAACCAATGGAGCAGCCATGGAGGGCAACGCTCGTCGTGGAGCATTACAGACCATTGAATAATTTCCATTGTATGGTGGCGAGGCAGCAAAGCAGATTATGAAAAATTGCCGTTATTTGCATATGTAAATCGAATTTCATAAAATTTGTGAGAGATTTTAAAGCGCTCTTCAGAATGCGATAGCTTTTTGCACCCTTCACAGGGGCTCTTACAGACTTTTAGCGAAAAGAAAGTTTTGATATTTAAACGATTCTTAACAGTTTCTTCGAATACGATGGGAGTAAATCATTATGCAATATATTGGGGAAGTTCTTGGTAAACTAATCTTAAAATAAATAGCTAAGAATATCTGCGAATACTTACCTTGAATAACTTGAGCGTCATAATAACAAGGATGTCGGCAACCATAAAGAAGCGCTTATGGAATTTGGTAAAGGTCATATGACCTTTAAATATAGACGAATAGATTTGTATGAGCGACTCATCGTTAGGGAACAGGATGTTATATGTGGAGAACATGCTAATGAAGCGCGGATCCACTTCATTGCGGCCACCGCCAGCGGTGCCCATGGCAGCGTAGAATGTCATATCCTTGAACTTCTTCCAGTTGAGATCCTTGTCCCGATCGTACATGCCGCCTCTCTCGAAGAACAGCTTCAGCAGCGCAATCGGCTGCTGGGTGCCGTAGCTGTGAAAGAAGATGTGTGATTATTCATTCTTGAGCCAAGTATCTCTGTGCACTTACTCATCCACCTGCGGCATGTTCATGTCATCAATAAAGCAGGCAATTTTCTTGCCCATCGGTGGGCCATACGTGTCCTTGGTTCGTTTCTCGACAGCTGCCTCCAGCGTTCGCTGCACGTCCAGAGACGACGTTCGTGATGAAAAATTGATGTTGAGTATGACCTGAAAGAAGGGCTCAGGTTGAGGAAAAGGCAATATTTGCTAATTTTTCGTATTTCAATTACATTGACAGAGGGATTCAGATTGCGCAAATATTGCATGATGGTAGCCGTCTTCGATGTGCCTGCCTCGCCCACCAACAAAACGGGCCGCTTGATCTGCAAAGCCAATCGAGATTAGGTTTATCGAGAAATACGGTTCCCAACTTACATCGCTCATGAGGGACAGCAGCCGGTCAGTGCGAGTGTTGTCGACAGTCGGCACTAGAATTTCACTGAACTTGACGGTTGGGTCATGCACGTAGGGCTTAACGACCCACTCCCATGCTATCCAACAGTTCTCCTTCTGATCCCAGAAGTAGTCGTAGAGTGTGGGCTTGGTCTGTGGCAATTGCCCGCCACCGGCTGGCGAGGCCGGTGAGTCTTCCACAAGTGGAAAGCCGGCAATGCGCTTCATAAATTCATCAAATATGAGCTGATGCTTTTCCAGCAGACAGGCGCCCAGAGATCCATAGACAGCCTGAACGAAACAGCACTCCAAGGTATCCGTATTGTAGACCTTGAGCACAGGCTCGTCCGAGTTCTTATTATCCGGCGGTCCGTACACCGGCAGCATGGCATCATATAAATTGCAAAACTGTGTAACCATATTGAGGTCGGTCTGCATAATGACCAGCTTGAGCGGATTGCCCTGGGTGGTTCCGTCCAGACCTTCTAATATAAACGCAATAGCATTCACAATTATCTTTTCGAAGAAATCGTTCAGCAGCTCCCGTTGCGACTCCGGCCGGGTCAACACCCATCGCTGCCAGAATGGACTGTAGCGCAGATTCTTGGGATCCACATAGACCATGCCAGCCCGGGAGACGGTGGCTGGGGAAGCATAAAACAAATTACCCACTTCAAAGAGCAGCGCGCAATAGTTCTCCAGGCGTATACGTTCGCCATTCGCTAATGTCAACAGCTTGTTATCATCCATAACAGAGTTCATGTTCTCAATCCAAAGTGCATCCACGTCACCGTCAAAGCAAGCATACCGGCGCTCCTATTGGATTGCATTAGTCAGAGTGTGTTATTCAATGCCAGCGGTTACCGACTGGCGCCGGCAAAACCTGTGTCTCTCGGCCCCAACAGCGGCGCCACAACTAGAGCTACGAACGAAAGATTACCTCCTGAAAGCCAGAAGGCTGAGTAACCGAATGGATTGTCAGGCGACATAGTTTGTTTAGCCAGTGCCGCTAGGCACTGGCTCGGCCGCCGGCTGCCTCGATGGCTGGCTGGCTGGTTGTGCAATGGGATTTATTAGCGAATGGCGCGATTTTCGTATGAATGATGCACATTGGCTGCCACATCACACATCATATCCCACCCGCACACACATTCGAAACCAAAGTCTGGAAGCGCGCGTCTGTTACATACTGTCGATTGAATTGACACCGAGTGCTCTCGGCTCTAACTAGAATGTGCGTGTTCTATATAGGTGCGTCTGTGCGTGTGAGTGTGTGTGTGTGTGTAGGGATTAGCTGCTGTTCCACTTCAATTCGAATGGAATTACTATGGCAGCGAAGGCGCTGTACGCGAGTCAGGGATGCTAGATATGTGAACTCTCGCAAGCAGGATGGCAGCCAGGCACCAGCCGGCTTATACAAAATTATCGGAGATATGTATATAAGCTGTTTACTTTACTTACCTCGCGCTCTATTGGCTTATTCATTTCGCGGAATATATTTGAAAATAATCCATCAATCCAATCTCGAGTTTCCATATCCAAGTAACCATATAATTCAATTACTGAACAAGCCTGAAAAATATTGATAATAAAGTTTTACAAAACACATATATTAGGGAAAATATTATTTGTATGCCCTATTAAGATTACTAATGCACCTAAATCTGTTTTCCTTCAGCAGTCGTTCCTCTGCCATTTTAAGTCCTATAAATTTCTTTCTGTCCACAACTAAAACTACTTATTGCCATACGGTTCTATTGAAATACGACAATTTTCCAAATGCGTTCATATTACCTTTTTTAAAAGCAAATTGTGAATAACAAAGAGAACTGTACTATCAAAGAGAAACGAAATCACCTGAACGTCCCGCTGCTAAACGGGGAGGGCCAAAATGGAAGAGCTTCATGCAGCACAAAGACAAACACGAACGAGCTAAAAATCATTCCAACGAACACTGAATTCCCTTAGCATTTTCTAGTTTCACTAACGAATAAATTTTAGTTCATAATCGTTTACAAGAACCAGACCTCACATATGACTTTTCGATTTTAATTGTAAAATATATGGATAGAGACATGTTGATAGGAACGTTTTGATATTGAATATAAGGTATTTGGTTTCGGCAGCATTAAGAGTATACAAAATGTGCGCAACTTAAGTGTTGTGTGTGAGTGGGGGACATTAAAATGGCAGACCACTTACCTTAGGGTTAAGCACAAGGCACTTGGTGGGAAGGCCCATGTGGCACTGCGCTTTGACCAGAGCATTTATGACGACAGTTTTGCCGCCACCTGTTGGGCCCACAAGCATGGTCGAGTGGCGGGTCATCATGGTTTCGTACATTTGCACCACTTTGTCTTCCTGTCGTTGGGCGGGTGCGAGTGCGAGTGCGAGTTTGAGGGCAAAAGGCAAAGGTGAAGGCGTTCGGGGCCGTTCCATTGTTGGCGTTGTTGGGATTTGGTTGTCATAAATGATGTCGCCAGCGGGCGGTAAAAGAGAAGGTCGTCATGACATCAGTTGGCCAGCAGTTGACATTGTGTGTGACATTTGTGCAACGTTTTGTTTGATGAAAATGGCAAAAATGGCCAGGTGGAGGAGACGAGAGTACAGAAAATTGTATTAGGGAAAATTGTCAGCAGAAAGCAGATAGATAGATAGGAAATAGCAAAGAGGACAAAAGTTAAAATTAGATGTAGGCAACTGCATGAGGGCACGGCCAAGCTCTGTCCAACTCCGCTCTGCAAAATGCTTTGTAGCATTTCCGCTATTTGCGATTATGCGAGGGAGGGCAATTTACAAAGTGTCAAAGTGTCAACGGTAACAACAGGACTGCAGCAGGACAACTTCAGCAACTAGTTCTATTGCTGTTGCTGTTGCTATTGCCATCAGCCCTGGCTGGTTCTTTTTGCTTGTCAACCATGTCATGACTTGGCAAAAGCAGCAGCACACGCACGGGGCCAGTGACAAAGGGGCTCACCTGATCGGGCAGCAGTATGTAGCCATCGTTGACAAGGACGGTTCGAGTGGCCGCATTGAAGTCTGGGTAGCCAATTCGTGGACAATCGATACCAGGAAACAGATCCTTGATAAGGCCCAAAAAGAGAGGTACATCTTCGAATATGAACTTTGGAAAGTTCATGTCACGCAGCACACGCATCAGCACAACAGCCTCGGGCAGATCCTCCGACTGGCGCTTCATGACGCCAGCCATGCGCAGCACGGAGTTCAGAGAGCGCAAGCCCCAATCGTAATGGCACTGCTTGGAGAGCTGCTCCTGGGCCAGCGAATACAGCACCGTCATCTTCTTGGCCAGCACCTTGGCCGTGAGGAAGCCATCGGAGAACAGCGAAATCAGGCAGATGAGCTCCAGGTCGGGCTTAATGCAGGTCACTGGGCGGAACAAAGCCTTCACAGACTCCGGCAATTCAGTGCGGCCCGCATAGCCCGGATTCATGGTTACGAATACGCCGCACTTGGGATCCAAACTTATTTCCACGCCTTCAAACTGCGGAGATCATAATTAGAAAGCTTTATCACGTCTTCAGTTTTCACTCTACGCACCACAAAACGCTTGAGCTTCCGTATCAATCCGTTGCGTATCGTCTGCAGCTGCGTGGAGATTACACTGAGCACCGATATGTCGATGCGATTGAACTCATCGAAGCAGCCCCAGGCGCCGCATTGCACTAGACCAGACAGAATCGTACCGACAGCCCGGAAGTCCATTCCCTCGCCGCAATTGGTTACCACACAGAGCAGTCCCATGGCCTTGGCCAGATCCTTGACCGTCTCCGTTTTGCCTGTGCCAGCAGGACCAGCAGGTGCCCCACCGAGGTTCATTAGCAGTGCCTGGGTAATGGTTAGATAGATGCGATCCGTCAACGGCGTGATTACCAGACGGCCATTGAGACCCATGTACTCATAACCGAAATCGAAGCTGCCCGAGCACTGCAGCACCAGTAGGTTGTCGTAGAATTTGACCCAGTAGAAGCGGAGCTGACTCTCCCAGCTGAACTCGCTGGCATCAAGCACATTGTCGCGCACAAAGTTATCGATAATGTCCCGAGCGTGCACATCTATCGTGCATATCGCCTTGAACTTTAATCGATCGTTGCGCGACAGATTGGAGCGCACTTTTAATACGAGCTCCTCAATTTGATAGTTACTCTTCATAAGAAAGTCCTTCATGGCGCGCATGTTGCCGTGATTTTGGGCCTGATCGAACGCCTCCTCCACCTCTGCCGTCCACCAGACTTGGCTGGCAGCCAAGCCCACCATGCCCTGGTAGTTCATTAACCAGTCCGGCCTGTGGAAATCGAAAGTGCCAAATGACTGTCAATTTAATGCAATTGGCCATAAATATGCCGAGACATGCTTCCCGGCCCCAGCTCATACAAAATAAAATAATAAATCGCGCCAAATGACAAAATTATACAGCCGCAGGCTTACTGTCTCAATGGAAATCGCTGGCCATAAAAGCCGCCCGAAATAAGCGGGAGTTCAAGTTGAGAGCGGAGAGTTCGGTACCAGCCGGACGGCGGCCCTCGGCCATCATAACATGCATGAAAACATTCTGTATACATACATATATATTTAATGTTGTTCACTTACCTTGAAATAATCAGATCGGTGCCGTAGTCGTAGACGCACGTCTTAGTTACATATCGATTCGAGAGCCGCATCTCATCCAGCACATCGTTCATCCAATGCTCCACACGACCCTGGGCCCGGGCTGTAAAACAAAAACAATAACAGCAAATGGCATAACCACATAAATAAACCCCAGTCGCCAATATCAATAAGTGTATACAAAAACAATAAAAATCAAAGTACCCAAATTACAACAACAACACAAGCAACAACACAAGCAACAACAACAGCAATCGAATGCGCAATCATCTCCAGTAGGGGATAACGGCAACGCCGACTGGCTTCAAATTAATTAAAAGAAATTGGCCAGCGTTCCACCCAGCCATCCAGCCAGCCAGCCAGCCAGTCAGCCAGCCGAAGAGCAGAGCCATAAAAAAGTTCAATTTTAAAATTGGCAATCAGTGCGTAGGGACACTCTCTCGCTCCCTTTCTCTCTCTCGCTCTGTCTGCCTGCCGATTGCCTGGAGATCTAAAGAGCTGGTGCGGAAGTGATGGGGAGTCGGGCGTACTTACGGAAATTTCGAAACTCCAGGACCTCACCCTCGCTGGATATCATGGCGGTAACAATTGTATGAGCGCCCTCCTTGACCAGGCGCAGCGACTTGATATTGTCGTACATCTGCGGAAGCGGAATGAAAATTGTGAAATCAATGCGCAGGAATACATTTTTATTTATAAGCCAAATAAATTCATAAAAATTTACCACGACTCCGGCCTGCGGGCAGGGAGGGGCCAGTGCATGTGCTGCACAAATGGCGTAATTTCCGCCTTGGACATTGGCCAGAACGCATAAACAGTGACATTAACTTTTATGGCAAGATTCTCTTACACTCAGGCACACACTCACACTCGCACTCACACTCACACACAGTCAGTCACTATAAAAATAATGTTGCTGGCAGTTTAGCAAATCTGTTGTTGTCAGACTCATCTCCACCCAACTGCCCACACATACACACCCACACATTCACACTTGGCCTGGAACTTCGACCCACCTTAATGATGTGGTTCTGCACTGCAGATGGCTCGCTGCTGCCCAAAATCGAGAGCAGCTCATCGGTGGATATGAAATAGAAGCGCGGGAAAATGCGACGCTTCGAGTCCAAATATTCGTTTAACGACTTCTGACAATTTTCCAAGCCAATTCCTAGACCTTGTATATCCACTAAACGTCCGGGCACTGCACAAAATGGCACCACCAACGGATTTTTGGCACAATCGACCATGATCTGCAGTGGAAGAGGAAGCAGCAGTTAGAGCAGTAAATTATTGTGAAAAGCAATGAGGACATCAGCAACAATATCGCCAAAAAACAACAACAATCAGCCTTATCAAGCACAATACGAAAATAAAATATAATAATAATAGCTTGACAAACACACTTGCTTGAATACTCTTGGATAGAATTAAACAAAAATATCAGTTAAGCGATCAGAGCTAAACAATCTTCATTTTAAGAATGTTTAAGAATGGTAATAGTTAAAATAATAAATTAATAATATGTGCATGGTAACAATTACTAGTTGCTTTATATTCTATTTTACTGTTTATTAATCCATTTCAAGATGAACTAAAAGTTTAAAGATGTCAGCGTAGAAACTGAATTCCTCTTGAAATGTCAACAGCCTGACAATCTTAAGGAGCACACTCGCTGTGGAAGGGTATCACGGTAATACGAATGTCGAAAGCAAATCAAAATCATAAATCATTTCATAAATGGCATCAAATATGTCGGCAAATGTTGCAAATGAAACGTAAAGCAAACGAAGCAAGTGGCGAGCAAGGTTAAGTGAAGTTAAGCGTCTAACACACAAACACAAACACAAATCATACGCCCACATACACAAACTTATGGCAAAATCACATGGAGGGCAATGTGTGTGTGTGTGTGTGTGTATGTGTCACATATGAAGGTGAAAGCCTTTGGCTTTGGCAAACACTGTGCCGCCTAACGGTGCGTTTGTGTGATGTATGGTTGTAGGATGCTGGAAATATAAGTATGTAGAGTGTAAGCGTGTGTGTGTGTGTGTGTTTGTGTGTAGCAGTAGTCGTATGGCAACACAATTACGAATACGCAAAGTGGTCGTTTGCATGCGTATTATGTTTACCGTTAAGTAAGGCGTCGCCATATTGTCGGCGCACATTAAATCAACTCAAATAAATTGAGTAGATATTTTGGCCATGGCAATGGTAGAGGCAGTAGCAGTGGCTGTGGCGGTGGCTGTGGCTGTGGCACCCGGGCAAACAACCAGGATAAACAAATACATACCAAACAGCAAATACTTACCCTGCGATACGACTTGTCAATCTCGTCGAATTTGCGCGCCTCCTCCGGCAGCTGTGTGCGTATGTCGCCGCCAATAAAAATGCCCTCCAAGTACAGCCACTTTCGCTGTACGATCAGCCACTCCTCGATGATTTCGGAGACATGCGCGAGGGCCCGCTCCCAGCGGTTGACAGTTTCCAGAAATGGGCCAATGAATCTGCAGACGAACAGCAAATATAATAAACATATATCAATCTAGCAGATGCCCTCATATCTAAATGTAATCTAAATGAATACAAGGCTTAGGGCAAATAAGGGCTTGGGGTTTGCGGATGAATTATTTAGTTATCAGAGAGAGAGAGAGAGAGAGAGAGTGGGTCCATATCATCTCATATCGAAAACTTACTGACTGGCTCCCATTGACTGCAAGTTCATGGCATTATCCTCGAGGACTTGCATTATCTCGTCCACCGGTCCCAAGATCCAGCCGCGGTCCTCGGTGCCCTTGAAGTGTTTGTTTACCTTGAACGACATCGAACCCCACGTTTCTTCCACGGCGCGTACGCCCCGCTCGATTTGCAATTCCTTGACGGCATTGGTGAGGATCTGCTCGGCGATTTCCTGATACTTGTGCAGCTGCATGCCGAACATGTTGTCCAGTGTGAAGCGGTTGGGCGACATGTCGAAAAACTGGCCCGTCTTCTCCATCAGCTGGTGCCAATGGCGTTCGCGCAGCGCCTCATGTTTGAGGCTGACCATCAGCGGAACTGTGGCCTTGAACTGTTTCATGTGCAGCTCCAGTTGCTGGCCAGTGGGCAGCATACGCACCTATAGTGTAGGTGTGTGTGTGTGTGTGTGTAGACGATAAACGGTTAGTTAGCTACGTCAAATCAGTTGAAACAATAGTGCGGTGGCCGGCTGCTGTCAGCTGCGGTTACAGCCGAATTGAATTATGACACAAGCGCTGCGCCTGTGGCTTCGGTGGCTCGGTTGGTTTTGGTCAGCGGCAGCGGGCTTGTTAAGTTTGCCAAAATGCGCAGTCTGTTTACATTTGCCCCCTGCACGCGCTGCTCGCGTCTCTCTATGAATGTTTGCACATGCACATGCAATGCATGGCTTGAGCGAAACAGTGCGGGCATAAATTAAAATCCAGCCCAGCGACACAGCGGGTAGTGGAAGACTGTCAACAAGTCGAGGAGGAGCAGGAGCAGGAGCAGCAGCAACAGCAGGAGGCGAGAGAGTATGTCGGCTGCAGTCGATATCGGGCGACACCCGTTGGCATTTTAATTATTTTCAATATTGAACAAATTGATTTGCATTTTGGGACACTGATTATGCCATAGCTGCCGACAACGACATGTGGCTGCGAGGCCCGTCGAAAATTATGCATTATAAAAACTGCATTAAAATGAGTGCATGCCAACTGATTATATTCAAATTTGTGTTCGCTGGGCTATTTATATTAATGATAAACTAATGAAATAGTTTGCATGCTAATCTATGCATGTAATCACTATTTAGAGATACGAGTGCCGTTCCACAAACTCAGTCCGGCCCACTCTCACCGCTCACCCTCACCCTCTGCTGGCCCAGTTGCAGCAGCCACTTTTCAACAACAACTCGGTTCATTTGAATGAACAAAACTTTTTGGCGCGACAAACTTTTGGCCTGGACGGAGCGAAATTCCTCAGAAACTTGTTAGTGAAGTAAATAAATCAATTTGTCATAATCAGTTTAGGTGCGAAATTTCAACGCTGCTAGGCCAAATTTCACTTTACTTGTTTGTTGTAAAGGAAAAGTCAAGAATTGCATGGAGTTCGACTATTAGACATGCTTTATAAAGCTGATTGACCCCCAGCTGCTCAAGATCTATACGAAACTCATCAACTGCCAACTGATAACAACTGGCCTTGATGCGAGTATTGTATTTCCTTTTGAATTTGGGCAGACAACGGAAGGCAAAAGGTACACCCGTCGAGCTGCCAGGCAGAAGCAGGGTATCAAAGTAAACTGAACGCTTAGCTCAGAAGTATTTGCTTGTTATTGTTTTAACGCCTCTGCAATTTTATGAAAAACTCCAGCAATGCCGAAAAACTTTACCAATTAGTCCAACTTTTTATTCAAAACGCCGCGAGGGCGTGACTTACCGCCTTAGGCATTTTACGGAATTCTTTCAGATAGCTTTCGACGCCCTCGGTGAGAAAATTCGGATCCAAATCGACCCACAGAGTCTTGCCCCAGATCTCGCGAGCGTTCTTTTGGGCCCTGTACAGCTTGAAGATCTGCAATACTGGAGGTGTTAAAGTCCATTGAGGGATGCCATGAAATGAATGAAGTCCTTACTATTTGCAGTCCCTCGAATTCGGTTTGCACACGTGAGAATTCGTGGTAGTCCACCATGGGCATGTCGAACAGACGCTCCGCGTTGGCCAGTTCTTGGCGCCGTAGCTCTCGTTCATTTAATTTCTGGCTGTATGGATCCATCAGACGAACGCCGCGCTCCAGCTCAGGGCCGCAGGAGCCGGGACCGTTTTCATCCCAATCCTTGATAAATTCCTCCAGCTGTTGCGGCGGAAAGGAAAGGAAAAAGGAGAGGAAAGGAAAACGCAATATTAGTCCAGGACACTTGTCGAATAGCAGCATTTGATTGTTGCGCTTTGTGCAGGACTCCCACTGGCATACGCCTCGATTCTTTGCTCACGCCTTAATTCAAATAATAAACACTTCAAGTTAATTCATTTTACGCTGACGGCACCGTTGCCACTAACAATTGACAATAATGGTTGGGAGGGCGGAAAAATCCAATTAAAATGCCATCGAAAGGAAATAATAATAGAGGGAAACAAAACGGAATTGCAGAAAACGCAAAATTGCGGAAATGCAGGGAAGCCAGCAAAGCAAAGCGCAGTCCCTCACACCACGCCCACCATCCCCTCACCATACACACACTTTTCACTCGCTCTCACTCGTCAAGGAGCGACGCCTGGCATTGACTTGACAACTTACATCGTCCCAGAATATTTCGATTTCTCCGGTAGTCATCTCTGCGAATTTCTGCTTAATTGGTTGCAGCTTCTCCGAGCGATACAATGCCGATAGAAATAGACGCTTCCAGCGCTTCTCCAGATGATGGGCCATCAGCATGTCTTCGTACGAGAACTACGAGGAGCAGAAGAACAAAGTTCGTTAAAAAATACAAAAATAAAGAAACAATACAAAGTCCCGCCCACAGTCAAATTAGGCGTTGGCCTTCAATTATTGCTGAGTGCAAATAATAATCATGAATAGTGCCGAATTTCGCTAACGAGCAGCCAAGTGTCGTTTCCGCAACCGCAACTGCAACACGCAGAAAGCGCTGAATAAAAGAGTGGACAGTTAGCCTAAATAGTCGACGTGAGCATACCCTGTAACCAAAAACTTGTATAATAACGGCATGTCAAATATTATCAGAACTCCCCTATAAGTATTCTTGGATATTTTCCTACTTGAGCTGAGTTAACTACCTGTTACATGCAACCCTACAAACCCTTTATGTGGCTACGAGGTATTGAAAAAAGCAAAGCTTTCACTGCCGCCGCCGCAATTGGTCGTCATTGCATAAATTTTCATATGGCCTTTGCAGTATTTGCAGTGTTGTGTTGTATCTGTGTGTGTGTGTGTGTGTGTGTGTGTGTGTGTGAATGTACATTTGTTCATTCATTCATTAATTTATATAAAATGCAAGTTAATTCCGTCGTTGTCTGAGCCAGAGAGCTAAGCGCCGTTGCCGCAACGAAATGCAATCAATAAATGAACGAATCCGAAAATGGTGGACATACAGAGTGCCACAAACGAAAAATGCAGAACGGACGGAAATGGCTGGGCCAGCAAAGTACCGTCAGCAGCTAACTGCTGCCACCCGCTGTCTGTGTCTAGTTCCAATGTCGAGTTTATGTAACCGTTATGTGTGTGTGTGTGTGTGTGTGTGTGAGCGTGCACCATGCCAGCATGCGGAAAGCCATTTTCAAATCATGCTCCACTCTCTGGCCACGAAATATGCATATGTAAACAGTGTGTAGCTGCTGCCGGCCACAAAGGCTTTAAAAGATTTCTAAAAGGATTCCCAAAACAGCTCATTTGAATACACAAATATGTGCCTCGAACAACTTACTCGACATTAGCGCATTCCGCTAAGCCAGTTGCCAATGCTGTTCAAATAGAGTCTATAGGACCTAACGATATCATTCTATTACGCATCGATACAGTCACAGATTGAGAATATGTCTGACTCTTAAAGTTCTTTAGCATTAATGTAATGAAAGGTATAGGACTTATAGGGAGAGAAGAATATGTCTCAGTCAGGAATACACTCTTATATATATTATATTATTTACAATCATTGTTTAACGAGGGCTTACCGTGATTTGGTGCTCACTTAGCACTGTGAAGGTCTCTTGCATCTCATGTATCTTCTGTTCGTTTGTCAACGTTGTCGACTGAACGGTGGCGATGGTTTGCATGACCAGCTTAAAGTCCTCCAGCTCGCGTGTGGTCTTGTTAAGATTCATACTCAGCAACTATAAGAGATTGGAGAAACAGAAACAGAACCAGAAACAGATTGAATGGGATGTGCGAGTGATGCCATGTGGTGGTATTTGACTGCTCACTTTGATTTCGTTTCGCATAGTCCGCATATTGTCGATAACATGTTGCAACAACTCCTCACCCAATATGGTGCACCATTGCTTGGCATGTTGCTGGATGCTTTCCAGCAATGGACTCAAATTTATGCGCACACATCTGACGTCATGGTACTTGCGCATTTGATCCAAGGTTTCCACAATGCTCGAGTAAAATGTAAATTTCTCATCGATTTCGACAAGTGTCACCTGGCGCTCCACAAACTTTTGGCATATAACGTCCTTCTCAAAGGCCCACAGATTGAAGTACTTGCGAAATCTGATACAATCAAATGGAATCATAGGCACATATAAACATGGACAAACTTTGTGGACCTTCTTTGACCTAAGGTCAATTTATACTCACTGAGACACAAAGCTCTTGGCTTCGTTCACAATTTTTGCGGCTAGCTCGTGTATATTTATAATGAGATTCACCACATCCTTGATGCCCATTACGTCCTCGAAGAACGTATAGTTATATTTCCACTGGGTGCCCGCATCCAGCAGCGGACAGTTGATACAGGTGCCAGACATCCAGCGTGTGAAGATTTTTATGCTGTGGATTGGCCGTGGTTAGCAAATAGCTGTAATGAATCAAGGAGTCAAGGACGTACCGCGTCAGGTAATCCTTGGCTGCTGTTATGATGATGTTCTGCAGCTCATTGGCGGACGGCTCCAATACGATTTCGGACATGAGCAGCACGGCATTCACCTCAAACATGGGCTCATTCGATAGCAGTCGATTAATATAACATTTCAAATTCTCAAAGGTCATGCTGAGGAATACATTCTCATATATTTATATATACCCATATTTTGATATAGTTGTTAACGATCTTAGCTTACTCAACAATGCACTTGTAAGTCTCTTCCTCCCAAAACTCGTAGTAATTTCGCATTTTTTCAGACCGGCCCGTGAACGTGCCCAGGACTAAGCTCTCCAGTTTGATTAGCACTGGCCCCAGGGAATCGTAGAGCTTTTTCATTTGCGCCGCCTTCTGATTACGCGACGACTCCAAGAGCTCAAAGTAGTTTTGGCAGTCGTACACACCCTTGCCACAAGCCCGTTCTTCAATAATCTTCTGAGCATCCAGATCATCATCGGCTTGCAGCATCATAACCGTTTCCCCCGTCATGGACTTGAAAGTGCGGGCCATTGTGCTCTTTGCTGGTGCTATAATACTATGAGATACGCTGGCGATCGATTCATTCATTCGATTCCACTCTTCGTCTAGGTTAAACAGATTAAATCTTTTGATCTGATCGATACGGTTGCGCAGGTCCCGTCGAATAAAATTGATTTGCGACACTATCGAGGTCAGCTTGCGGAGCTGAGAGTTGATCTGGTCGCAGAATTTGGCAATATTGAACGATATCCAGGTGAAGCGCCCCACACCCATTTGTATGAACAGCTCCGTATCGTAGATGTGCTCTCGCAAAAATACCACCTCAGACATTGACAAGTTGCTAATAATTCCATTGTAGCGATTGATAACCTCCGACAGCTTCTCATAGTCCTTGAAGAGAATGTCCTTTCTCATGATCGCCGTACGGAGTACGGCAGGCAGCGTAAAGCCCAGCTGTTCAAAGAGCTGTCCCTCGAACATTGTGTCAAACACCTCGCGATTCAAGTTGACCACGAACTGCGTATCGTACTCGATTAACACCTTGTCGCCAACCAGCTCTCTCCAGATGGGCAACATGCGTTGCGATTCCGCATGGATGAGTACTGGAATAAAAGAAAATGGAATAGAAAATAATGTTGTTATTGAATATTGATGAAATACTCACAATCACATGTCTGCATGCACTCCCGATCACGAGCTGTGATATCTTTTGGCTTTCGCTCCTTCATGGCGGCTAAAAAGGCATTCGCCTTGCCCAGCTGTAGATTCGCATGCCGCGTCTTGCCCACCATCCACATGATCATCGCTGTGAGTACCGTGAACCGGTTTATTTTACACATTACACCTATTTGAGCGGCATCCACAGCGGCCTGTTCGTCATCGTCATCCTCCTCAAAGAAACTCATGGATTGCTCTCCATGCAAACTGCCATCAGAGCTGACATCCATGAGACTCATACTGCCACCATATTGGGAAGAAGGCATTTGTAATACAGAATTCACTCGGCTCTTGGCCCTCAGTGTTTGCGATGCTTCCGATATATAGTTGACTAGAGAGATCATTTCTAGAGTTCAATATTCAATGGCCAATGCAATGACTACTTACGAGTATCGTTGACGCATATCTGTATACTCAGTATATTGGAGCGGTTGGTGTGATTGATCATAAAAGTAGAGTTCTGCATGTATTTCTCGAAAAGCACCTTTTCGAACTGGAACATAGTCGTCATCAGCTCAAAGTACTGCTTGAATGCGCTGCGCTTTAGGAAACTATTCTGCATAGCCGGATCGTCCTCTAAGGTTTTGAATGCCAAAACCGAGTTCTTTAGCCTCCGGCCCAACAAACGCGCCCAACAGATGGCGCTAATTTTAGCAGGTTGCAATTTTGGCATTGGTGGAGTTTTCTTATGTTTCTGTAAAAAGAATAGAACAATTCAGAATCAAGAGTACACATAAACAGATCAACAGACAGTACGTACCATAAACACGGTTTCTACGTTATTAATCTCGCTCACGAAAAATCGCAGTAGATTCTCATGTTTCGTGGAGACGAATTCCTGTAGAACCTGGCGCGTGTCAATGGTGTTTGCATTGACAAGCAGCTTGATACCTTTCTGGGCTGAGAGTAAGGAGTTGATGCTCTGATCGATAACCGCTTTGGCATCTATTTCGAGACTCTCAAGCCGTTTATTGAACTGCTCCAGCGAGTACTCCCAGTTCTCCCAATTGCTGGGCAGGAACATATCATAGTCGACGCTCCGAATCAGATCATCCAACAAGCGATAGATTTTCCGCATGAGATTGTCCACAATTGCGGGATCGGTGATCAGTGCCTTTAGGTTCCGTCCAAACAAGTTCTCATACTGTATGAACACCCGCCCCACATATGCAATGTCCACGGCCACTTGGTATATGTGATTCACCTCATTGAAGAGTGCCACGCGATCGAATTCCCAACGGGAGCCGGCACCAGATTCCTCGATGTGCTGCCGGCTCACCTTGTAGGCGTGTTTCCAGCAGTGCAAAAGGTTTGCACAGTTGTTCGCTGTCTCATATGTATAGGATGCCGAATAGCTGAACATTGATGAATCGGTTGGAGTAACCTCTTTATCTTTCTTTATCATCGCGTACTCACCGAAATATATTGTCGAAATTAATGATTTTCTTCACCTTCTGCACGAACACATTCGATATTTCACAGAGTAGCACTTGCATTTCGGGATCGCGGCAATAGTAGCTGGACATAGTCCAGATGTGGCGTAAGCCGACCATAACGTTTGGAATCTGCATGATGGCCATTTTCATGCTGTCGTAGTTTTGTATTTTCTAAAAAGACAAATAAGTTTGAAGCTATACAGAACATATAGAATATGATTATCATCATACCTCCAGGTAGTCCGTCACGGTGCCCAGATAGTCCGAGTTCTCCTTTGCTAATTTGAATCGCTCCTCTGTTTTGGCAAGTACCTTATTCCACTCGATGAGCACTTTAGATCCGTCGTTGGCTAGACGGTTAAGTACGGCCATCACGAATTCCGTTTTCAATTGCTCCAGTGTGCCATAGAGGTCGATCTCCATCTTATGCCAGTAGCGGTACTCTGCCATGGGGGTGAACTCGTCCAGCTTGGCATCCTTGAGGGTCTTCATTGTTTTATTTAGATACTTCATCCAACCGTCGACGACATCTTCGAGCTGACTTTGAGTATAGGTTGGAATCAGGTCCAATTTCTTGGGGTCTACAGGCACACGTATGAGCGCCTCTTCGAACTCAGTTTCTTCCTGGCCGGGCAGCACATAGGACGATGGCAAATTGAAGGCCCATACAATGTGATTGATCGTCCACACGATTTCGCTGTCAAACTCGTCGATCTCCTTCAGCAGTCGACGCAGTATGGGATTAATGCGTGGAGGTGTGGCCTCTTCAGCCATGCGCTCTGCCACCACTTTGGCCTTGGTCTCATTCAACAGCTTCTCCCAGCGCTCAGCAATGGTCAGTTTTTCTGGTTTCTGTTCCACTGTAGAATGATGTCAATATATTTTCGATGGCTATCAAATTTCTGACAATCGACTTACTCTCCTCCTCAGAAGATGATGGTATTTCTATGGGTGCACTTTGCACTTCATCTTCGTCGTCTCCACCTGCAGCCAACTTGGCCTGCGCCAGCTTCTTGGCTGCTGCTTCCAGTGCCTTTTGTTTTCTATCATATAAGAGAAAAATAAATAAATAAATAAATGAACATAATTAAAGGCGCTTAACATGTAAAATTAACACAATGCGTAATGAAAAGCCGCTGATAAGCGAAATGAGCAGCAAATACCAACAAAGCACAACAAAGAGGGCAAAGCGGACGGAAAAGGAATCCTCTCCGATTGCGCTGGCTGCCAAGCGACCAAAGAATTTTTAATGAACGGGTGTATGCCTAAAAAGGACGAGCTGAGCCGCGTTCACTGGTCAAGTGGCAGTTTGAGCTGGGGCCACAGCAAGAGCAATGAAAGCCCAATTCGCGGGTGAGTGAGGTTCCCGCCAGGATATGCCATAAATGTTGACTTCCCAACCAATGGCGAGGGGAACAGAGACAACAGAAGCAACAACACCAACAACACAAACAACAACAACAACAACAACAACAACAGTGTCTACGCTGAAGCTGGCGCCGTTGATGGTAGCATGAAATCCGATTAAAAATAAAAATTCTTATCGGATGCGCTGTAATTTATGTGCGAAAAGGGTTATGCAGGATTCACAAAATAAAAAAAAAAGCGAAAAGAAAAGAAACTGTAGCCACATCGATGGTAAACAGTGATAAATGCAAAACAAAGGGCAAACAAAATGCGCACGAGAAAAAGAGTATGAGTGAAAAACCAGAAAAACAAAAAGCCAGTTGGAGAAAGCACTTCAGTCAGCACAAAACCAATAAAGCGCGGGCGGTACGCCCTCCTATTACCCCTACTCCAATGCAGGCAACAAAAAAAAAAAAAAGCAAAAAAAAGCCAAAAAGAAAAAAAATTCCCTCGCAAAGCGAACGCGTTGCTGCGCTGCCTTTGTTAAAAGTTAAATACTTTTGTTGTTTAAGCGCTTTCAAACGAAATTCCGATGGTTTGGAAAGCTCCAATAGACCCGGCCCCGATTCCTTGGCCTCGCTGGAAACATTCTCGCCAGCATCACCAGCTCCGCCCGCGCCGCCACTCTCCCTCTGGGCTTCATTACCCTCCTTCTGCTGGGTATCCGCGGTGTGGTGGGTATCCGGTTCGCGAAATTGAAATCGAAAGGCGCTATTGTAAACCTGCAATGGAATGAAAATAAAAACAAAACAAAAATGCAAAATTTCATATGTTGTTCTAATAGGCAGAGTCTGCAATGTGCAGGCAATCTAATTGATTTGCCGCGTTGATTTGGCAAAACCAATTTTCACAATTTTCGACAAATTCCCAATTTATTTTCATGCAAAAGGCAAATATTATGGCAGTTGGGGCCCGCTTGGCCTCTCACCGACCGCAAAATTTGCAAGCTGCCAAGTCTGAGGGGTGACGGAGAGAAATAGAGGGTGGAGGGGGGGCTGAGCTTGCCAGCCATCCAGCCTAATGGAAACCGCAGCACATTTTGAGGCTATGATGAAGCAATTTGTGCCGGAGCTGCCCGCTTAAGGCATTGTGGCGTGAGCGGGCTCACGCCATATCCTCATCGCCCCCCACCATCCCAAGTCAACCGCCTGTTGTGCACCGAAGCGCAAAAATCTTTCGCCACAGCGTCCATTTTGATAGATGACTGCCTTGTTTTAGGAATTAATTACAATTCGTCACATTTTGTTTTGCGGTTAAGCTTGGACGGATAAGCGAAGATGGACGGACGCAGGAAGGACAAAGGGCATCGAGTGGAACTCACATAGAAGTCCACATCGGAAACAATGGCAACTGCTTGGAGGCTATTGATTGATTGAACACCGCTTTATGGGGTGTGAAATGAGCGAAAGGGCGCAAATTTGAGTGATTTTGGTTTGCGGATTGTGTTGCGGCATTAAGTGGCGCATTCTGATGACCGGCTTACTAGTCAAGGGGGCTTACCATCTTTAATTCGTGTCGCAGCGCGTCGATGAGGTTGCCTCGAATGGAGCCCAATAGAAACAATAATGGCATTTCGGCAAAGCACTGCGATATCTCTTTGAACCAGGCTGCAGGAATAAATAAAATTAATGATCAGATGAAAGCTTGAATGCGTTTCGGTATCATAATTATTATGATGGTAAAATAAACTATGGGGATTATTCTTATTGATAGCGCAATATTAAATAACTATTATTAAATAACTATTATTTATATTATTAAATACCTATTAGTTATATATTAAATGTATTCAGGTATTTTTTTTTTTAAATATGTATGTATCTCTATATATTATGAGCTTAGCTTTAAATATTACTTACGAATTTCTCTTGCATTTTTGCGCATTATATATACATATCTGATTTTGGGGTCAAAGTTGTGCGATTCCATCTCGCCAAAGTGACAATGAAGAATTGGTGTTTTAATATAAGCAGGAACAATTTTCTGTTGATGGAAGTAAATAATATTACGTTAAAATTAACAATTAAGTTTGTAATTGCTACAAGGGTATATTTTAAAGACTTGTAGCTCATATTTACTTATGCGGTGGCTAAAAAAAAGTACTCGTACATTTTAAAGACTTATAGCTAATATTTTCATATGCGGTGGTTAAAAAATAGTACTCAAGTTTTTTGAATAATTAAAAGCATACGCATATACATATGTAACCGAATTTAATACACATTTCCCTAAGATACTATGATGCACTTTCTTAATTAAATGCCCATAGTAAAATTAGGGTAAATGGGTTTCATTTTCAAAGCACAATTTATTACAAACACGGACATGTCTATGTGGTTGTGGCTTGTCAACTTGCTAAATCTAATCCATCTGCTTCCTAAAATCCGTATATATGAGAAACAGCAAAGGGAAATAAAAACTAAATTTAATAAAGCAATCGAAATCTGTCAATAACAATAATAATAAAGAATAATATTATATTTTTGCATGTTTGTTTACCGATTATTATAATTAATTAGTTTGCCTCTTAGATGTGGGTACTCACCTTAACTTCAATGTAGACCGGCACGTAGCTTTTCTTTTTGGTTTTGCGACCTATTGTAATGGGAGGATTAGATTAGGTGCATTGGCATGGTGAATGGGCGTGGCAAGTGAATTCACTGGCAGAGCAGTTAAGTGCATGTGACTGTGAGCGTGTGACTGACGTGCTGTGCGATACGAAGATGCGAGGATGGGAAGCTGGGCTATTTGCATTGCCATTGTTCCGGAAGTTTTTGGTTCTATTTAAATGCAATGAGCGGAACGAAACTTTGGTCTTATCTTTGTGCCGGGCAAGGCAAATCAAATGAGCTGCATTCGCGAACGACGAAAATGGTGGGCATGGCGCGAATTCAAATTAAAAGTTGCAAAAGAAATGAATATTAGGCGAACGAGCCGCAATGAGGCTCCTAAATATTTATGATGTGCTGTGGGCAGCGCGAATCAAAGGGAGTAGAAAGATTCCGGTTTGATATTAAGTTGGACGGGTATTAAATTTATGCATTGCATTCGAGTGCTCAAGGGAAAAGGTGCCGAGAAAAGTTTCCAAATTAAAAATGGCGCAACGAACAAAGACGCCATTGAATAGGGATGCGATATATATTTACCGTTATCCATATCAGAGCTGACTGCACGAATGGGGCGAGAGCAGACAAAAATGTTAGCATGTCGCTTTGACTTAGCTTGTGTAGAAGCGGAACAGAGTCCGTTGGGGACGTGTGACTACTTACGCTTGGAGCGAGCTGAGCTCTTGTTGCTGCTGACTAGTGTGGCATCCTCCTCGCCCTCGGCCTCACCCTCGGCCTCCGTCTCTAGATCAGTGCCTTCGGCTGGCTCGGCTGGCTCGGCTTCCACCTGCTCTGCCATTTGCTCGGGCTCCTGTCCGCCCTTTTTGCGCCCTTTGCCCTTCTTCTTCTTCTCCTTGATCGGTATTGAGGGCCGCGGCAGCTCCTCCAGCACTGTGATCTCCTCCTCCACGAGCCTGTCGTAGAACGTCCGCCATACGTACATGATGACGCGATCCAGATGCGCCTGTCGCTCATAGCGCTTGTTCAGAAAGTCATCCACGGCGATCTTATTGTTGGCAATCAGAGTGTTAACGTAAACTGGCTGAAACACGCCCAGCTGGTTGGCAATGATGGTCTTTAGCCAAACCACCCGAGGATCCTCATTGATGATGCGGCCGTCATAGCTGCTTTCACTGTCCTGCTGCGCTGCATTGATGGACCCCAGCGATCCCGCTGTATAAGACATTGAGGACGTCGGCGCCCGAGAGCACCCTCCGGTTGACTTGGTTAACTCTGGCTACTTCAACGCACGTGTGTGTGCTGGCGTGTGCATGTGCGTGTGTTTATTTGCTTGCTGGCTCCTGCAGAGGTTTGCACATCAAACGCTGAAGCGTTGCCGCGTGTGCTTGAGTTCTTCCTGCTGCTGTTGCTGCTGCTGCTGCCGGCACCTGCCGCTCTTTTCGTGTGGTTGTTGTTTTTTCAATCAATTTCAATTTCAGTTACCGTTGCGCAGTTCGTTTTTGCGCTTGTTTGTTGTCTGCGGTGCGGTGCGTTGCGGTGCCCTGTTGACTCGTTCGTGTGCGCCAGGAGTCGGCAAATCCTTTTGTGTAACTTGGGACAACGTCTGTGGCCGCGGATGTTGCCAAATGCTGCAAGCCAAATACAAACGCTTTGAGATGTTGAACGCCTCGCTCAATTTGTAGCACAGTTCTGTGAAAAATATTTCATTTTCATAATATACATTTTTATATAGACGACGCTACCTTGATCTTCTGTTTAGAGTTCCCAACTGAAGTTAGACTTATCCTCGATTCCATTGATGTTGCCGTTGCTGTTATTGTTATTATTATTGACGTTGCCGTTGACGTTGTGGCCGATGCTGAGGTTGTTGCTGTTATTGTTGTTAATATTGCCGCGTTGCCTTGGCTGGCTGTTGCCATTGTTGACTTGACGTTAGCTAAGCAACCAGGTCTTCATATGATTTTTGCCATCGCTTTGCCCCTTTACCACCTGTCAGCTGCACTCGCAACATGCAACATTGCTGGGCCAAAAGTGTTTACCTCCCCTGGGGCGTGCGAGTTGCGTAAACAAAACACGCAGCGCTCACTTAATGGCCATGCACATTAGCAACGTGCCAGGGACGTTGCCAGGCAAGCACCTTCTGCTGCACCGTCTGCTCGCCCACTTGCACTTGCCCAGGTCAAGTGATTCCATCAAGCTGGATGGTCGCCATTGGCTTAATAACAATTTAAGTGAAATATAGAAATATAAATATTTACAAAGCAATCGCTGAGGGCGCGCGCCCACTGCACTTCGGCATTAGAAACTTCTAAGCAACAGCCTTATGGAGCTTATTGTTGAGCACATTTCGAGTATTGCCATTGCACCGCAGGCCCCAACCATCCGATGGCGAGGCCCTCGTGCTCCTTAACAGCTGCCGCTCAAACCAATTGAAGACGCCGCGTCAGCTGCTTTGATTGAGATGCCAATGCTCGGGGTGATGGCTGCGCGGTCTGTTTGCATTCAATCAAAGTTAACTGCCTTTGCTTAGATACGCCACAGAAAATGAAATGTATATACATATATATATTTCTATCTATATGTATGTATATTTTATGCACTTCATATAGTACTTGTTGGCGAACGCTTGAGTAAACTAATTTAAAGTTGTTGCAATTTTAAATAGCAATCGATTTGCTCCTTTTAGCGCAGCTTGTGACGAGTGCCGAGTCGAGCAGGGTGAAATCCACAGTATTAGATGCGTTGCCTAGCTCTCAATAATCCACAGTCAGTTGTTTGCTATTGACACTGGCTCAAGGCATCGAGCTGCGCCTTGATCCATCCTTGCCGGCGGCCGCCACGACAGCTGAGTTCGATGCTAATTGAAATAAATGAAGGTTTTGTCATCGATGCAGGCAGACAGGAAATCAGGTTGGTATCTATGACTATGGCTGGATGTCTGCTGAAGTGCCGCCGGCTCTGGCAGCATCATTAAAATGCATGGATCAAACTGTGCGTATACTTAATATAGATTGTTTGGCAGTGCCGGGCTGTCTACCCATACGGCACATTGTGGCTGTAATTTTTATCTGTCATGATTTTATTTGTATTTATTATTGCGTTGCTTGCCTTTGCGCCAAAAGGTACGTTTTATTTACAGGTGAAATGCTGTACGCAACACGCGAAATGAGAATTTATTGACTTGTGTTTGAGTCTCTCCCCATGTGTGTCTGTGTGCATGTATGTGAGTAGGTATGTTTGCGCTCTGCTATCTCCGTTTGCGTCCTCTATCTGCGAGACATAAGTTGGATAAACAGTCGCACCACATAGCTTTGAGACAACTTGAAGGATGCTCGCGCCTTGTTTGCATATACGCTTAATAACTCTGGAGCAATGCCAAGCGTTATATCAACACACACACACACACACATACATAATTAGCCGCAAGCATTAAGTATGCACATGCGTGTCAATGTGCTTAATTGCAAGTGCCAGGAGCTCGAAAATGTCCTGTGACCCAGGTGTGATATTGACGTAGTGAAAACATATCATATTTACTTGAAGTACCGTTGAATTAATTGGAATCACTTTCAACTATCTGAATGTAATCATGTTCCACTTTCAGTCTAGTCCCAAGGTGGGTTCTAATTTACATTACTTCTCGGAATGAATATGCAAATGTGAACTGGGTGTTATTAATACACAAGCTTGACTTAGTGCACGCACATATGCTATGATTGGCCTGCGGAGCAAGTGTACAAATAGTTGAATATATATATAGTCATCAATATCGTTCAATATGCTAATGCTTATTTAGGGAGTTAAGTCCTCTAGGCTTAATTTAGTTCCAATGTGAAACGGGAATGTTAATATATTAAAAATGAAAAATAAATTAAATTATAGACTTTATAAATTAAAGAGACGAGTTGACAATGCCTGATACTTAAGTTGGTCCTATTTATGACCTGAATTCATTAAGAATGCAGTTCAGTGTATAATGGTTTTGTTAAAATGTATATAATAGACAGAAAAGGGGCCTGGATAAGGACGACGAACTAATTCGATTCAGGCCTCTCCGCTCGTCGATCTTAGAAAAAATAAGACTTAGACTTGCAATTGTAATGTAAACATTCCTCTAAGTATTCCCTGTAAGTATTTCCTTTGAGTATTCCTTTTCTAAAAATATTACCTCTAAGTATTTCATCCAAGAATTTCTTCTCAGTATACGAAATGAATAGGGCTGCATACATATAAATACCTTAAATGATATTCTGTAGCTCTTCTTCATGCCTTGCATATGATACTCACGCCCGGCTAACAGCATTTTGGCTCAATTGTACACTTAAGGTGTTAAAACTGTTAACTACTGGACTCTGATCAGTTTGTTAATGAGCAGGATAAACTTGAAAATCGTTCGTTAGGGCTGCCTTTCGGTCGCCTTTAACGCATTTGGGGCTGGTCAAGCTCTTTATCGGGCGGGACAGAGAGTTGCAGGCGAGAACTGTAGTTTGCATTTCCGCTTCCGCAGTGCAGCAACTTTCGGAGTGTTGCCGCTTCGAATGGTAGGCTGTGATATGTCTGTAATATGTTGGCAGCACTCTGAAATGCTCTGTAACTTCATATGTGCCAGTTGGAGTTCAATAAATTTTTCTGATGCGACTTCCTGCTGCCCTTGAATCCGGGCGAATGCCCAAATAAGCAAGCAAATGTGTTCATTATTGTGCACAGGACTTCCTATCCTGTCTGTCTGCAGTCAGTGATTCACGTGTGTCCATGGAAAAATATTGCATACTCGGAGGCAACGCCTGCAATGCCGAAATGCAACTGGATAGACATTAAAACCACAGTCAGCTCAGTGCAATTCACATGACACACAGCACCAGCTTCATTCCGCACTCTGCTACGCAAATGCCTCCGGAAGCTGCCAGAGATTGTGCATTCTGCGGTTGTCTAATGAACCCACGCTTCGGAGAAGACCAACCAGCCAATCGAAATCCAAACCAAAGCAGAAATTGATCCCAAGTCAAAATTGCTGAATGGCAATGGGAAACCATTGAGAACTGTCAAACGTTCGGATCAAACCAATTGATCAATGCCGGATTTCAATTTGAATTGAAGCAATGAAACGCCTAAGTAGCCCATCTTTATTGAGATAGAATTGATTTGTATAATTTAATAATAATTAAAATAACAATTTTTAAAAACTGTTGTGGTTGTTTCACTTATTAAAAATTTTAATTTATTTTATTTTTATTTTTATTATTCATACTTAATATATATCACGTGTGTCAAATGGAAAATAAAGTGAACCGTGAATTCCAGTTTCTTTTCTTCATTATTTGTATATCTAGTTTAATATATAAGTATTATATAAAAGCTCCACTTGGTAATTTAAATAATTGGCAAAAATTAATATATATTTATAAAAATGATGAAAATTTGCAGAAACATTAAACTATAGAGAGGGAAAACATAAACATGCTCTCTGCTTACTGAATAACTTCTTAATGAATTAAATAACTTTTTCCAAGTGCATTTTCTTTATGCAAATATCTAGACGTAATTAAGCCATCCAGATGTGTCTGCAATATTTGAAATACTTTTCCTTTTCTTATTTGTTGTACATTTTGGGGGAGGTATCTGACATCCCAATGACTTCCTTCTGCCTGTTGCAGACATTTTCAGATAAGTGTGACACCCTCAATTCCCATTTTCAATGGGTTTATAGCGAGTCCAAATTAAAAGGCAATCGAAGCCCACAGCGCTGGTTATTGACCATGTGCATTGGTTGTTACCTGTTTTGCTTTTGCATTAGCCATGCTGTTTAGCGCTCGGGCTAATTAACGACACAGTAATTGCTCGGATGGGTATTTCCATTGGCTTAACGAGTGCAAACACAAGCACAAGCTCGTATACACACACAAAAATAGTCACTCACACACACGCATACAGAGACTGAGTCATGGCATGGAAACACAAAGTCGTCTACTTACTTAAAAGCAAAGTTCCCTGCAACAATATTATGCAAAAAAGTTTTTTTTTTTTTTTTGGAAAAGTCAAAAAACTTTTCGACTGTCTTAAGTTTTATCATATTTTTGCGCCAGCGAATCCCAAGCAAAGATTCACAGTCGCTCAGATTCTGTTCAATTTGCATACGCACTCTGAGCTTTATTTTTATTTACCTGATTCAGCGTTGATTTATGATTTTATCTTAGTGCAAAATCTCGGTAGGAAAAAACGCGCAGAAAACCAAAAATTGAAATGCAAACGTGGGCCAGTGGACCCTCCCCCAGCATGGCTGGACCAGCACTTACTCCTGTTGCTTCTGCTCCATCGTTTGGTCCTGATGCTGCCTGCCCATGCTCCTGCTCGGGCTCGCGCTCCTGCTGCTTGTGTATGCGACCCAGTTGGTCATAATTCAAAGCTGGAGCTTTGTTGCTTACCAATTGCTGGCATCGCGTCACGTGTTTTCATTTGGCTTTTCGCTATCATGGCAAGTGCCCGCCACGCAGAAGAAGTTGTCACGGGGACGCAATCTCATTGGCTCATGAATAGCTATTGAAGCTGATGAGAATCCCTAACACATTATTTAATGATGCGCTTTAAGCAGGCCACCGCTCGTTGCATTAAATGCAATTGCTTTGGGCATATTGAGTCCGAGCTTATTACTCCTCAGAGAATACTGTTTGTCTCTTCGCTTTAATTAATATTGCTTGTGGTCTTTAAGTTAATTAAGCGGGAGTCATGAAGCGACAGCAATTCACCTTCAGATATATAGTAAAAAATAATTATCAAAGAGGCATGCAGAATAATTTTCAGGTGAGCTCTACATATTTGTCTAGGCTGAGGATATATGTACACATTCATATTATATATTACTTTCATTGTTTCATACAAATAGAGATTATAGTTTGCCTATAATTTCTACTTGTGAACTTTTCATGCAGCCTCTACTGCAATGCATATCTGGATTTCATAGCAAACTATAAGCTGACTATTGCTGGCACGAATCGATATTGCTATTGCAAGAGATAAGTAGCAAGTGTGCGATAGTTTCTATTGGATTAAACTGGAAAGCATTTATGTGAAATTATGTCTACTGAACAGAAATAATTCCTCCGAAAAGCTTCGACTTATGAGTGCTTAGCGATTGAATACCAATGCCCACACTATATATTCATCTGGCTTTTCAGAGTTATTAATTTGGCTTTCAGTATAGACACATATGCGTATTTATGATTAACATATTCAATTAATCAACACTGGCGTAATTATTCTTTAATGTAGGTCACAATCACAATGGCTGCGCACGCTATTAAGCGAGTGAGTTTGTCTTCTCTGTTAAATAAAAAATGAATAACATTTTCTTAATTAAATATGCCTTTGATGTTTGTTTGGTACGCTTTTTGTTTGTTTTTTGTTTTTGTGACAGCCAGGACTGTCAGGATGTGGTGTCAACGGAACGACGACTCGAGATCAACAAATATTGGCCACAGTCCTCGCTTCCCATTCACCAGGGGCATGTCCAGGCCGATGGCAGCCAGGCAGCCAGGCAGCCATCCAGCCATCCAGCCGGGCAGCCGTCATGTGGTAGTTTCATTAAAATATGCAAGCAATTTTGCGGTAGAAAAACACTCGAAATTATACACATGCGACGCACTGACGTACAGTCGCACATTCGGTGCGGCCCACGCATGAAGCTCACGCGAATTTTTCATAATTGCATCGTTTGGCAGAGTGAAATATTTTGCAATATTTAACAGGCGATGGCCGCGCAAGCAGGGGGCAGAGTCGGCGGCCAGTTGCTGCATCTGTCAGGCCGGTCAGGTTCGAGGAATAAACAGACAAGGACGAGCGCCACGTAGACAACGAGCACATGGAAAGCGCATTTATTTGTCACTTATCACACGGCCAGCGGCTGGCTCCTGCCAGCCCGATAGGTACTATATAATTTCCATATTCATGCACACACGACGCAACACTGGCCTGGAAGCCATTGAAGAAATTTACTTGATTGTCTGCGACATGCGTACATCCACACACTCACACACACACACACACACACATGTGCACACAGAGGCACACAGAAACCTGAGCAAATATGGATATATGGGAGAGAAGCTGCGGTTTTCGCCAGGGCAACGGCAGAAAGTTTTAATAATTACCTGCATGCGGTGGTTGTCGGTTTTCTGAGGCGTATGAGTAATGTACGCAAGACACTTGTGTCCAACAATGTTTTCATTTAATTTCATGTTTTCATTTTCAAGCAATTAACGCACAAAGCTTTCTCCACGGCCTGCCTACCAGCTCTTTCCCACTTCGTCGCGCTCCTCAAAGTGGCCAAGATGAGCGAAATGGTCGGCACCTGCTGTTAAAGACGCCATGCAAACAATTTAAGGGCAAATGCAATTTGTTAAATGCCAGCTATTTGGATGAGCGACAGCATTTGGTTTTTCTTGTTCGCTAATAAATGAAGTGAAAATGTTTTTGGCAAACAAATTTTATGAGGCGTGCTATGCCAAAATTATGATAAAAGAATGACGTCTATGCATGTGTGAGTGTATGTATGTGTGCGTGTGTGTGTAGCCCGGGTAGTGTACTGCGTGTGTGCTGGTGTGAGAGGAAAGCAAATATGCGCAATTTCGTGTTTTGGCTGCTGAATAAAATGAAGCAGCGAACCAAAAGTGGCTCGAACTCAAATGTAAAATGTTTGTTTGCGGCTGGCAACGCGATGGTGAGCAGGGGTGCGGGGTGGAGTAGGGCAGAGCCACCCCTTCGGGCGGGTTAGCTTTCGTGCAAACATCAATCACATTGCCAGAGGACCCGCGGCATGGGCTCAGGGCCTGGGGCCTAGGGCCCGGGATCCGGGATCCGGGTTCAGGGCGTTCAAGTCAGTTTATACAGAAAGCATGAAATAAGTGTGTGCATAGCAACAATTCTGAAATTGAAAAGATGCGCACTGAGCATAGGCATGTGCCAATATATGTGAGTGTGTGTTTGCACAATCATAACTGCAGCACAGTGGAAAAATAAATATGGCGCCAAGTCGCGATTACACACACACACACACACACACTCGCACACTGACACATCACACACCACGCTAATTTCCGTCACGTTGGGCACACAAAGGAGCGGCAGGGCACGTGAGGCGCAGTCAAAAAACCGAATGTGTGTGTGTAAGTGAAAGTCATCTTAGAAGCAGAAAAGTTGCAACATTCCACAATGTAAGGAAACAGCGGAGCACCAATTGGCAGTGAGGCGTAAAAGGCAGCAGGAACTGTAGCAACAGCAACAACAACTACCTAAGGAATCGAATACTCTTCAAATTATGTTGCATGTCTCGTGGAATTTTCACGAAATTTCTTTGCTTTGCAAAATAATTTCGTTTACAGCATATGTGTCCCAAAAATGTTATAAGATATAGCACAGCTTATTCTTCTTCTTCTACTTAAAAAGAAATTTTTTGTCAATATTCTTGTAGTTTATATATAACAGTTAAATGATATTATTTAACATATGTATTTTGAGTTATTTTTGAGAGGTGAAAGATGCTTTATATTCCTTAAACTTTCATTCGATCGGGAAAAATGTTTTAATATTGCAATCTTTGTTATAATAGTATTTAAGTTGGATTTATATTCCACATTTGATGATGAAGTTGATTGTCAATGGTCTTTCAATACAATTAATAATTAGTAATTTTGAACAAACTGATGCAGCTCTAAAAATTCTTTTAATGATGGCTGCAATCAAAAGAAAATGTAGAATTTGCTATTCGTTGGGGGACAACTCGTATTTAAAGCTTACCATGAATTGCTTCTTTAACACAGACAAATTGCTTTAGCAGTAGTTGATTTTTTCATTCTTAAATAGTTTATAGCAATGCGTGTTTTGTTTCTCTTTCATAACTAAACAAAACAAATTTTTAGAAAGCGAATACCAAAGTTTTTGGTGCTATTCAATGGAGAACAGATCGATAGCTCGCTAGCGCATAAAGCAAAACCACACAAACTAAAACAATTTTCAGTCTACTGAAATTTCAGATATTTGCTTAAGAATCAATCAAATATAAAGGCAAAAAGCACTTGAATTATTTTTGTTTTGTTTCTTAAAATTGTATATCGAGAATAGGCTAAAACATATTCCAGTGGGCAAGTTTAGTTTTAGCAGAAATGGCAAATTGAAAACTGAGATGAGATGGATATTGATAATAGATAGGCATTAATTTAGTTTAATAGAGTTACGCTAGTGGCTAGTGGCAATTAGCTGTCGCCTTTGATGGCCTAAAAGCGTATTGAATCAAGTTGAATTTTAATGGCAGCAACTAAGCCGCAGGCAAACGAAGTTAAGCGACCCCACAAACAGAATTCAACTCTAATTTCCCAGAAGCCATCGCTCGAAGTTTCCGCAGAGCTGTGGGAAGCATGTAAAACAATAAAAGCGCGGCACATTTGCTTCGCTGTCGGCAAGGGGGAGTGGGGTAACGGAGGCGGGCGGCGCTTGTTGAGGCGCATGAAAGGCGTTGTGGCTCGGTTCCAGTGACTTCTAGCCGCGATTTTCAACTTAATTAATTAAAAGCAAATTAAAAGTTTTAATCTTTGCGCGGCAAATTGTTGCTACAAAAGGATTTTCAGCTGGCCCAATCACCAGCTGCTTGCCTCCTGCCCAGTGGGCGGGGCCGAAAAACTGTCTACAACAGTCTATGGCGTAAATATGAAGAAGGCTCAGCTGATGAACAAAAATAATAAACTGTGGTGAAACATTGAAAACAGTCGCTGCCGTTGTTATTGTTGATATTGTTGCTGTTAATGCTGCTGGCAGTCTCCGATGTGAAAACATACTTGCCGATGCGCCCAGGCTCGGGCTTGGGCTCAGGCTCAGGCTCAGACTCAGGCATCAGGCCCAACAGAAGCAACAGAAGCAACCGAAGCAACAGCAATTCGTTGAGCTGTGAAAGGGTTGTGCACGTTGAGCTGTTTAGTTTCATAAGCCAGTGTAAGAAGATTTTGTCTTAATTCAATGCAAAATTAACAAATTTTCAAAACCCAAACAGCGGCTGAGACAACACGAAAAGTCAATTTATTAAAATGACTTTCATTGTGTTGCCAGCAACTTTACCTGCAGAGCAGACAACTACAGCCGGCAATTAGAGGCAGCTGAGTGCCTAGTGGAGCAATCTGATTATGAAGTCAGAGCCAGCTGGGGTGCGCACACATTTTCCTTGGCCAAAAACTTTAAAGTGACTTATGCCATCAGCAGTGTTTGTGCTTTATGAGCCTCTAACGAAGCCATAAGCTGACATGGTTCTCGTGTAATTGTAATAAACCGTTCATCGCAGCTTCTACCAATTTATTGGGTTTGAAAGTCGCGATAGATGAATGTGTGTGTGTGTGTGTGTGTATAGAAATAAAGCATGGAGCGATCCATGACAGCAAATCGAAGGCTAACCAATTTCACGTAGCTGCAACATGAGAGCTGCTCCATCCTCGCCATCCTTTAGCATCGCTTGCTGAATTTATGAGGCGCTGTCATCGCTGTCGCTGCGGGCTGCATTCATCACGTGGCCATCAGTGGCGTGTCCAAGGCGTCGGTTGGCTGCCATAAAAGATGCTCATCAACAGCTTTGACACAACTTGTCAGATAATGGGGTAGTAAAACGCTTACGGCCTGCAGTTGAAAGCTGAAAACAGAAAGCAGAAAGCTGAGCTGAGGCCGGCCCGAAGCGAAGGCTGGGCTGGGTTCATTGCAACGCAGAATTCGGAATGGTTTCGTTTACTAATTACGCTCGGCTTGCAGTACGCTGGCCAGCGAGCTGCTAAATTTATAGGCTGTCTTGGCTGTTGTGGGCGTGGCCAGCGTCTTGTTTTGCATTTACAAATTGAAAATATGTTGGCCAAAAGCCCGACTGCCGCCTGCCAAGTTACGTCTATGACAATGGCGCCGCATTTAGTTGCAACATTTTATTGGTGACTTTTTGGCAGAGTTTTCCATTCACTGCTGCAGCTTCTGTTGTTGTTGTTGTTGCTGCTGCTGCTGCTGGCGCTGTTGTGGATGCTGTCACTGGCTGCTGTACTCGTAAATGTCAGGCCAGGCATTTGCATTTCAATTTCCATTACAATATACAATTCGTAGCACCAACATTGCGATAGACGCCCACCTAAGCTGCCACGCCCCCTCTCCGCTGCTGTTTGGCCGCGATTAGCGCGCTATAAATCTACAAATTTCGCTGCATTTTAACAATGTTTTTAGGTTCGCTCTGCCAGCCAATTTCGTCCGCTACGCCGACTGTCGTTGCTGCCAGTGTTGTTAAACGCATGCAGCGGCCATAAACCAAATCATTCAGCGCAGCCACGCCCCATTGAGAGCCGTAAAACAAATATCAGCGCTCCGAGCGCCGATCAAAATGCTCCAAAATATGCAACTCATTTTGCCAAAGCTGGCAAAGCCCCGCCCGCATTTGCATTATTTGCTGCCCGATACGCATTTAATTATTAGTCCAGCTCTCGGATTTGTCCTGATATACACTGATGCCAACTTATAGCCCCTCTGTGTATGCCACCCACACACTGTAATCAATAATAACAAAATTCAACGAAAATGTAATAGAAGATAGAGGGGCTTACTGGTGCAGATCGAATTTATTCCTTAAATCAATTTATATTTTATTGTTGTTTCATTGTGATATCAAATCGTTTGTCTCTATTCTACATCATTGAGAGATAGAGATGGAATATAAACTTACATTATTATACCAATGACAATTAATTTCTGAAGTTTGGTCTGAAATGCATGCATCCATCAGTCATTCAACATTCTCTCTACAAAGTTGAAATGCTAAAATGGGCCTCTGTACGTTTTTATTTAAAAGCTTACAAATATTGCTCCTTCACAGTATTTTTAAAATCTTTTTAGTTTCATTGGAAAGTTTGACCAGGAAACTTTTAAAAAATCTCAATAAAAATATAAGTTTTCATTTAAGCTGCATCAAAGCTTTTTAATTATCTTCTTAGTGTTGCTCATACTCTTTTAACTTTGTTTAACTTTGTTTTAACTTTGTTTAAATTATTCCCTGACGAAATGCAAATTGCAAAACGGATTAACATATTATAAATTAAGTTCTTAATATGTTATCGCATTGTTCTGAGCATATTCCGTCGAGCTCTTTTTTACTTACTGTAAGAGTCTGCTAATTTTTGTATACCAAAATGAAATGTACAATAGATAATTGAGCCTAATTGAAAAAAAAAAAAAACAACAGAAATAAGTTAATTAATAAACTCATTAAATAGTAAACGAACAACTAAATGCTTCTTTAGAAATTTAAATAGAGCAAAATAGATACCCACCAAAGCTAATTACAAGAAATAATATAATAAATAATTAATAAACGCATTTTAGTTCCATGTTCTATGAACTGGGATGAATTACAAAAAAAAGCATCAATAAATTAATTTTTGTTTCTCATCAAATTAATTAGCATACATGTGTACATATGCTTATATGATACATACACTTGATATACGTATATTTCTAATATTAAAAGTGCAATAAAACAGAGAAAGCAAAATCCAACATAATTCCATATCTGATAGAAAGCACTTGAGTTGCTCAAAACAATATTCTGCTGTTGGTTCTTAAAGCCCTCTTTAAAAGTCTTATTGCGTATGTGAATAGCTGCGGCGCTGTTGCCACGAGCGACCCTTGATTCAAATTTTCGCTGTGTCAGAAAAGTTTTTACAGAATTCACAGCGTGTCGTTTAGAGCTTAAGTTTGGGAGGCATTCTTGTGGCACTCGTTCTTTAATCCCTTTGTATAGCTCCAGCAGGCGCCAACATTTTGCTTTTTCATTTTCTGTTACGCATACGCCAAGTGTGTGCGTGCGTGTGTGTGTATAAGTGCGTGTCGATAGCGCAGCTATATATGCGTACAAGATGAACTTTAAGCAGCACGATGAGAGAATGACTGCACAATTATGGGAAAGCTGGGAGTGGGAGATGGGAAATGGGAAATAGGTAGCGGGGGTAATGGGTAAAGTGGCCGAGTCTTAGCTGCAACCAATGGGTCGTAAATATTATGGGCAGGTAAGCGATAGGGGCCTGGCTGTTGTTGTTTGCTGTTGGTGCAGCTGCCGTCTCTATAGCACATGCGCGTGCACACTTGGGTTGCACTTTGTGCTGCCGTTGCGTCGGCTGAATGTGGCACAGCAGCAGCTAATTAAGACAAACTAACCCTAACGTGTGCGTATGGTCTGGCCCGGCCTGCTCTGGTCTGGTCTGGTCTGGCTTGGGCGGGGCTTTGGGAGCATTGCCAGTGTCCTTGGTCGCTGCGGGTGGCTGAGCTGCTCAAGGACGACAGAGAGCCCTACTACGGTGCTGCGCGAGTGTTTTGATATACGGCTTTGCTACAATCACAATGTGTTTACAAGGAGCACAACAGAAAACGCCGCATGTGAGCCCCGTGAGCCAAGTGCACTTAATTTGTTTGCTTAATTTACAAAACATGCTGGATGTCGCAGCAGTGCCCCACATCGCTGCCATGCCGGCACATGTAAGGCCTCGCAACGGCTTGGGCTGATTTGTGCAAAGGCTATCCGGTGCCTGTTTGCCAAGCTCTCGCCACTTGCCTGGCGAAGACGCCCTACACATACTTAAAGGCAAGTGTTGGCTACGACAACACGGCTATCTCCACCTATCAGCTACAAGGCTGTGTAGGTGCGCCCGTACTCTGTGTGTGTGTGTGTGTGAGTGTGTTTGCAGTTGGGTCATAGCCCAAATTATGCAATGAGATACACAAATGGCACTAATGCCCAGCACTGAGCCTGTGGCATAATTGCCCCGGCACTTAAAGCACAACAGGAATTAATTGAGTGGATTCGAACGACTTGTAGTTATTTACAACACAATGAAGGGCTCACTGCGCTGCACTTGTTGTATGGAATTGTTTCAAATTGATCCTTTGTTGAGAATAATATTAAACGAGTTCATATGTTACTTACTTGTTTAGTTTATGATATACTTACTTTTCTGTGCTAATTATGTAATAATATAATTAATATTTGTTTGAAAGATTCTCGATATTCACTTTAAGTAAAATTTTGTAAATTAAAACTAATTTAAATAAAAGACGATTAAATATTTTTGGTTTTATTTCTTTATTTCATTATATAATTTTGACATTATCATTAATAATTTTGAGCTAAGTTCTGTACGCTTTGGCGTTTTTGTTTTTGTCTTCTATGGCGTGCTTTGATTTTGCTTCAAATTTGTTTTATTATTATTTTTATTCTTTCATCCTTACCACTCACAAATTTTATTATAGTTATGCAGTTTACTTTAATATATCCTTTTGGTTTGTATTCACTTTTGTTTTAACATTGTTCTTTACTTATTTCGTTAAACTTTATCTTTTAATATTTGTTGGTTTTTGTTTTAGTTTTCCTGTAATTTAGTTTGATTTTACATTTAATTATTTTTTAATTTCAACATTTTTGCTCGACATTTGATTTTGCTGTTGAAGCCCACACAGATGTGTGTCGCTTGATTTGATTTATATTAAATATTCTGCTTAGCCTAGACGAGGCTTATGCATGGTAGGGCTCGAGGCTACTTGGAAAAGTAGTTGCTGAACTCTAAGGAATTTCCATGTAATGCATAAACTCTGTTTTTCTTTTCTTTGAATGCGCATAAGCCCCTGTAGTTTATCCTATTTATAGATGTTGCTCTGTTTTAAATTTGATTTTTATTTTCATTTGTATTTCTTTATTCGACTAACACTTAACATAAGTACGGTTTCTTTTTAAGTTGTACAATTATTCTAAACATTTTTCATATAAATATATTTAAGTGTAGCGTAAAATAGAGTTCATCTTTTGCAGCTAACAAGAATGCTTCACAACAAACAGGAAAACGGCAAACCAATCGAAAAACTCAACTGAAAAATTGGTAAATGAAAAAGCCCGCAAATGAACCACAACGCGAAAATTCAATTAAAATGGCTTTACTTACATCCACATTACGCATCGCGAATTTCATATAACTATTGTTTTATTATTATTATGTTATAATTAGACTCCCATTCGAACATTAATTAATGTTTGTTTATTTTAGTGTTTTATTTAACGTGCCATCCAATCTCGCATGTATCTATGTATTGTTGTTGCATCTCGTTCATCGCGTTTATGTTTTTTACTTTCGCATTCTTTGTTTGTTTTTAATTTTTACAAATTATATTTACATAGCTTACGTATCTAGGCTGCGGTTGTTGGAGGGTAGGGTGTACTTAATGTTAAATTATTTTCGACTTATGTTATTAATTGTTTTTATGTTTTTTACTGCTTCCTCACTATTTTCCTCTTTTTTTTCGTTACTTTTAATGTAAATTATTTTGCAAATGCGTGTTGCATTTTTTTTTTTTCAAATTCATGGATTTGTTTATTTAGTTTATTGATTTTTATTATATTTATATTTGTATTTTCGCTTTCTCTCTCTTTCTGGCATCATGGCACGCCCACAGCAGGCCGTTTCGCCCTGACTGCATTAAGTATATTTATTTTCTTTTTTTTTTTAGTTTTTTAGTAATTATTTAAACAATTCGTAGCTGTTCGCTGATTTGTTGTGTGTGTAATTAACCGCGGGCATTTTGTAATCTCTTGTTTTCAGCTCAGATTTGATTCGTTCTCAATAGTTACTTTAAAATGAGTGGGCCTGAATCGGAATCGGAATCATAATCATAATATTTCTGCTGCAACAGCGTGAAATATATTAATTTTCAACGTAAACTAACAACAACAACAACTGAAATTGAACGGGTTACCCACAAGGACATGCAGCGCCGCGTTCACAACGGGAGTCCGTTAACGTTTTCCAAAAACCATTCCTTTCTATTTTTTTTATATTTTTTTTTTTGCTTGTTTTTTCATTTGTTTGTATTTTTTGGCTTTTTTTTTATAATTTTGCTGCACTTTTGTGCATTGTTTGCATTTGTTATTTTTTAATTACACTTCACGGGCTGCCCACTCAAAGCCTGTGCCTGTTGTTGCTTCTTCTGCTGGTATTATTGTGTCTGTTCGACCATTTGCTTATGTGGCATATCCATTGTTGTGCTCCGGTCACAGCTGAGCCGCCACCAGGGTCGCCACGGCCAGAGTCAACACGCCAATGGCACTGCAGCTGCACTGTGCTGCGCCAGTGAGTGCTGAATTGTCCGGATCGCCATTGACGTAGCGCTTGGAGCCCTCGAGGCCCAGCAAATTAGGTGAAATGGTTGTGGGTGGCGCCATGCTGAGCCCAATGCGTTGCTGAACATTCTTGTGGAAGACATGCAGAATGGAGACCTCGCAGAGCAGCAGTATGCTGGTCTGGTACTTGGGCATCGCCTGGAAAAAGCCCTGCAGCACCTGGCTATGTGGATAGATCTCTAGCGAGGAGTACGTGGTCGAGCCCTCGAATGCGTCCTGCGTGATGCGCTGCAGCGGCGTTTTGTATACCTGCGGCACGGCATTAACTGATCAACACCTGGCGGCCAAAAGTGCATAAGTAATTGCTACCCACCTTGCGTCCGTTGATATACCATGTGATGTTCGCCGGCGGATAGGAGGGCCCCACCGTGCACACGGCCTTGAAGTTGTCGTTGACGCCAATCACCTTCTTGTCCACCTGCATGGCCGGATCGTCTTTGGGCAGCTCAATCACCTGCATGTGCGCCGAGCGAATGTCCGTATGAAAGAGCGGCGCATCCTCCGACACCTCGCACTGATAGCTGCCAGTGAGATCCCGTGTGACCCCCTTTAGGGTGACCGACGTTGCATCCGAATTGGTTAGCTGCAACGAGAGCGAATTCACATTTTATTTAAAAATTCAATTTCCACGCTTTCATTTCTTGATTCAATTGGATTAAAATGCAAAATTGTGTTCAAGAGCCCGTAATTGAGGACGTCATGTGGCCCGGCCATTTTGTTTATTATACTCTTTGCCAGCACGGCCTACTGCGCTTAATCAGCATGCGATGCCAGCAGAATACAGAGTTTAAATTGAAAACTCGTATTGATTCGCCTTTATCAATGGGAGCATGCTGAGCATGCTGCTTAGAATACGTAACCTACATGATTTTTGTTTTATATATCAATACAGTTCGATTAACATCAATTAGCAATTGAGTTAACACGATTTCTGGGTGAACATTTAAAAAAAAAAAAAAAAATGAATTAAATTTCTTGTATACTGATTGATTGCATTCAAAAGCTACAGAAGCAATAATTCGGCTGCTCCATTTCTTCGTGTTGCTCATAGAGAGGGCGTGAAGGTAGGAGAGAGTGTACAATCGTCGTCAGATTTGTGCAAATTGTGAACTCGCAGTGATAATTGGCAGCAACCGCTGGGCCACTTGGCTCAATTCGAGCAGAGTATGCTGTTCAAAATCCACTTTAAACACACAACAGGAGCAGCAGCAGCAAAATCAGCAGCAGGAGTTGCAGCACCAGCAGCCACGATTACCATGTGTGTTGTTCACTGTGTTGCAGATTTGAGGAGCCTGCATTTAAGTGCAGGAAAGCCTTTCACGTTTTGCATATGCCGCCCAATGCTGCAGATGTTTTTTGTTCATTTGCATCTGCACTAATCCTCTGTGTAGCCGGTGCGGCCTGCCCCAGACCTGCTATTGGCACTTTTAGTTGCCAGCCTGGGAGCCTGAGTCAGCTCGCCATTGTGCTGTTGCCCCATGCGCGCCCCAAACAGCTTTTTACGATTGTTTCAACACTTTAGCGCATTGCTCTTCTAGTTTTTTATGCAGTTGCCGTTGCTTTCGCTCCATGGTCATGTGCTGTTATCCCTTTTCATTGTCTTGTTTATACCCTAAAGCAATTGGAAATGCTTAAAAAAGGTATAATGGCTATAAGCCAATGTGTGTCAGAAGCAGAAGCAGAATGCGCTGATCTCCTTAATATATATATTTGTTAAGCATCAATGTTCAGGTCGATGCATTTATATTCTAAAAATTATAGGATCTTTGAAATACAATATATATACATATATAGATATTTTTTGTTAACCATTTTTGATTCGATAACTTTTGATCATTTATAAAATGAGTGTAAAATATTCGCGCTAGATTACATTTCATGTTGAGCTTAGCTCAGCCAAGAGAGAGCTTTGGCCCTCAGGCTATCTCCCAGTCAGGCAAACCCGACTCGCCTCGTTAGTTCATTCATATATTACCATCGATACAACCGCTGCAACCATTGCCATGGAGCCAAGAGCTCAGCTGGTTAGTCGCTCGCGGCTTCTATTCGCCAAATTGGGATTGGCTCATGGCTGTTGGCTCTCGTTGCTCAGCGCTTGGCGCTTGGTGCTCGGCTCTTGGCACTGGCCACTCTTTACTGGATAATGGGTGCTGGGTGCATGGTGTGTGGGTGTGTGGGTGTGTGAGTGCTGAGCCCTCCCTTGTGGTCTGTGGCTTTAGTGGCTTTTCGATTTGTCGACGTTGATCTCGTTACGCAATCGTAAAATGAAAACAAATGTGAAACGTATTGATAAGGCTTCTATATGTTGCTGCTCCTCTGTGGTGCTTTTCACATGTGTGCATGTGCCTGTGCCTGTGCATGTGCATGTGCTGGCTTACTCGCTACTATGTGTGAGCTATGAATAAATGTGCGATATGCCACAGAATGTAGCTTAGTAATGGCCGCATTTGGCATCCGGGCAGACGAGTTATGAGTGCAACAATTTAGTTCGTCTGCACAGTTGGATGGCTGCAGTCGAAGTTGGCGAGGGTCACGAGTGCCTGTTGCACAGCTGGATGGCTAGTGATTACAATGTTCAACGTGGACAGGATTAGCCGCTTTGAATAATTATGCATTATTCATGGCGCTATCTGCTGGCATGGCGTAAAGCATAAATAACATCAAAACATTATATGACTCGATGAAAAATGTTTTCCTTTCATTCCGGTCTACTCAATGAGCATTGCGAAATGTTTGTGGTTTATCCCGTCCTATATAAGTTTCAATTTGCCGCATTTACGACTGCTTAACTTTTTCAAAGCATTTAATGATGTTAATTATGTTATCAAATACACATTTATAAATATTTGTATACAAATATATGCATGTAGGTATGTATGTATGTATATGCATGCATGAAGAGCATAAATATTTAAATATTGTCTTTCTCTCAACTTTTTATTTATTTAACTATTTGTCGTTGACGTCATCCTCGTTGTTGTTCTCAGCGGTTGCCTGGAATGATGGCTGCCACGCGTTGTTATCATATTTATTTAATTGCATGCGACTTTGTTTCTGTTGTTGTTGTTGTTGTTATTGTGCTTCATGGCGGGCGGAAACGGAAGTGGCAGTGCCAGGAAGCGCGCCAACAAACACAAATGTCTGCTATTTTGAAGAATTATATACCCAGTCGAGAGATACACGGAGAGTGGGCGAGGGAGAGGGAGAGTGTGTGTGAGAGAGAGAGAGAGAGAGACAGGCATACATTCACATTTTAGTTACTCATATGAAAATGTTGCTGCTCTGCCCGCCTGGCCGTAGGCTAGAAAATTGAATCGCAACTTAGCTCGACTCGACTCGACTCGACTTTAGTCAACGACTCAACTCAACTCAACTCAAGTTGCTTTTGTCGCGCTGAAAAAGTTTTGTCGTTGCGTTCTTTTCCTGCTTTTATTTATATTTTATTTGTTGGCTTTTAATTTCTATTTATATTTTTTATTGCCTTAGTTGCCGCAGCTGCAACTCTGTTGCATAAAAAATTATGCTACTAAAGCACAATTTTACATGACAGGCGCACACTCACATGTGTGCGTCTGTGTGTGCGGCATGAGTGTGGTGTATGTGTGTGTGTGTGCAAGCGAGTGTGAGAGTAAAGTATTGTTTCAATAATTCTGGCTTTATGAAATAATAACTTTACTGCAAAACCGCTTCGCCGGCTGAGCAGCCAACGTCGAGTTGTAAGAATACAATGCATTGCAATGGGGGCATTGCCAGGTCCTCCCGGCCATCTAGCCCACGGCTTCTGTGTGCGTGTGTGTCTGTGTGCGTTTGTCTGTGTGTGTGTGCACTTTTGCAGCTGCAGCCGCGTTTCTCATTGCTTTTGTTGGCCCCTCGCTGAGTTTCCGCTGTTTGTTGTGCAGCAATTTTAATTTTTGCCAACTCTGTCGCATGCACAACACACACAGACGCACACACATATATGCACACACAATCATATGCATACATAGACATTTTGTGTGTGTGGCTCAGCTGCAGCCTCGTTTGCATGCAACACTTTATGAATTATTGCTGTATCAACTCAAGTCGCGGTAGTCAGCCAGCCACACACTCTGCGCGCACACACACAGACATACACACACGCACACACACACTTGCACACACTGGCACACACATGGGCACGTATTATGTCATTCCGAATTTCCGTTGCCTCCAGCTCTGTTGGAACTAACGGCGCTAGCGTTGGCGGCCCGTTCCCGCTTCCATTCCCGCTTCCTCTCAGCCTCCTCCAGGGCCACCTCATTTCCCCCACTGCCATCCCCACCACGCGCCGTTCGTGCCTACAGTTGCCCGTTGGCATTTCAGAAGTTCGACTGCCTAACACTGAACACTGAGGAGCGCTGAGCGCTGAGCGCAGTACGCAGTGCGCCAGGCAAAAACCGACCACAAATTTAGTGAATGAGATGTTTCCGGTGCGGTTGTTCTTCTTCTATTTGTTGCGGTTGTTGTTGCTGCTGCTGTTGTTGTTGTCGCTGCTGTAAACAATTTTTGGTGTTTGGAAAATGCATTGCTTTTTATTGTGCTCATTGTTGAGGACATGTGAATGCCGTGCCAGAGACTGGCGGGGATCTGGGATATGGACAATATCACATGGACAGACACGCCAGCTAGTTACCAGCATATATCTACATATATGTGTATATTCATATATACATACATTTCGTATAGCCACGTGCTGGCCTGCCTGTCTTGAGTACGCTTTGCATTTCGCAATTCCCATTTTTATTTATTATGTTCATTTGTGGCCATTTGTCAAACGTTTTGGCCAAGGCCAGCAACTGCAACAAATTTATCTGCAGCATAAAGTGTGCGGCATGCGAGCAGCATTCCCTCTGGTAAGTCGCCAGCCAAGCATTTTCATTTCACAAAGAGCACTTAGCAGCCCTGCAAGCATCCTAATCAAATGCCAGCCAAATCATAAGATATTACAGTTATTAGTTGTCAAAGAATTGCCAAAATAAATTCCAATGAGAAACTTACTTGCTCTAACGACGAAAGAATGATATGAGCTATGCTTATATTTGAATGGAATTTGTCAGTCGATTGGGTCAGTAATGAAAATTGATATGCAAACCGAATACAAACAAAAGCAAATCGAAATGCTCTTATGGCCTTAACTAAATTATGCAATTATTCTTTTATGTATGTATGGACTGTCTAATTGTGCGGCAGAGCTTAGTAATTATTTTTAATAAAGCACTTAGACTCGGCTACTGGACACATATAAATCATATATTTAATTGCTTTTTACACAGCCAAAGCGGATTATTCGTTATGGCTAAATACATATAAATTATTCAGCCTTCACTCAAAGTTGGGCTGCTCCCATTTTGCAAATGCACTTTGATAATTATTGATAACTATTGCGAATCTCAAATTTCTAAACAAAACTATTTCGCACGTGAAGGACTTGCAATTAATTTGCAATTCTGAAGCTGCTTAGTCGACCATGATAAAAAATCATAATTAGAAGCATATATCACACCCCATGCAGTGCTCAATTAAACTTTCGCGACTTAGAAGGCCAACAAGAACGAGCACTGACTCGCCCACTCGGCGTGCATCTAATTAACAACAGCCAGAGAGACAGAGAGAAAGAGAGACAGACAGAGAGAGGAGAGCAGCAGACACTGAGTTGCCTGAGCTTCTGAAGCAAGTCAAATGGCTCCTGCGGCAGCAGGAGGTCTGCTCTGGGCCCTGCCAGGCGCAAAGTTTTTGGCCACTTCTGTTGCCGTCTGAGTCTTCTGGTTCTTGCAAGCGGCAAGCGCCAACTGGAGAGTGCATTAATTTTAAGGGCACATTGCTGTGCATAAATGCGCGGCGGAGGCGTGTCGGGTTATTAACAATGTTAAAAGCAAACGCCAGCAATAACAACAATGCCCGGCCGGGCCACTAGAGAGAGAGCGTGAGAGTGAGTGAGAGAGAGAGATAGGACACTCCGCGGTGTGTGACCGACGCTGCCATTACCGCAAACTTAATGCGGAATAATTCCTTCCGTGTTGACAGTGAGCAAAAACTTTGCAGGGCACACATTTTTGGGCAGACCAGCATGAGTGCGAGGACCAGGCCCAAGCCCCAGCACAGTCCCGGCCATTCAGCGGCGAGGCTTGGATTTTTGTCTTCTTTTTATTGTTGCAGACAATGAATAAGCCGCAAAAGTTTTGAGCACTTGGCATATCCTATTCCTGTTGGCGCCTCCGTCGGCGCAGTCGCCAGCTCGGCTCAGCTGGTGGCCATGGTAATTGTGGCTTTTAATTGAAGATTGCCAGCGTGCCTGACGCTGTCTCTAAATTACAAATTTAATTACATTTAACATGATGATTATTATGCCCCTTTTTGTACAGTCGCAGAGCTGTTAACATCGCTGTTGTTGTTGTTTTTATCGCGACTGACATGTGACGTGTGCCCTTTGCACTTTGCCGTGTGCCGTGTGCCGTGCGCTGCTGCAAGGTACATTTCTATGTTGAATGAGTTTTGAAGTCTCGTGACGCGTCGTGGAGGGTAAATTCGCGGTGCGCCTTGCAGTTAACCCCGTGCCCTGTTCCTGATCTGCATACATTTACATTCCAATAACGCTCAAGTGGGCGACAGGAGAGCTCTTGGTCGGTCGGTCGGAATGTCTGTCTGTCGGTCGGTTGGTCGGCCGGCTAGCCATGTGGCATCCATACCCCTGCGCACACCCACAAGTGCATGGCATGTCAGGCACAGCTGCAATTGCAGTAGCTGAAGCAGCTGCAATTGAAGTGCTGTCCCGAGTGCGGCCGAGAGTCTGAATGCACGCCCACCTTTTTATATGATTCGCCCACCAAAGCACACCCACACACGCACGCACACACACACACACTTGGAGATATATATGGCACACCCACTAATATTTATGCATGTGCATAATCATAATAGGCGCGGGCTGAACTTTTCTCATTAGGCGTGTTTAGCTGCTTGAAATGATTTAGGAAAAGTAAAACAAGTCAAGTTATAATGTTTTAATCTCAATTACGGTACTTGCCATCATTTCGCCAGCAGCTCTCTACACTCTACACTCTCTATCTCGACTTGTCTTCGTTACCCCGCACAGCAAGTGTGTGTGTGTGTGTTTGGTGTTTGCCTTGGCATAACTTAAAAATTCCATTTCAATTTGCATTTGTGGCTCTAGATGGCCTTTGAATTCTGCCTTCGTTAGCAGCAGCAGCAGCAGCAGCTATCAATGTAAATTAGAAAACGTGGCGCTTCATTTCGATTCGTTGCCTTGGGATGTGGAACATTTTCTTTTCTCTGTTCTGTATTTGTTTTATTTTTTCCTTTCCGCTCACTCGCAAAAGCTGCCTTTCAGCATGACCAACATCTGCTGGAGCAAAGCTGCGAATAGCCTTCAAACTTAATTGCAAAGCGGGCTTGCTTGCTAAATCAGTTGCATTAACCAATGGACTATAACTGTCTCTCTCACTCTCCCGCTCTCTCTCTCTCTCCCTTTTCTCTCTGTGGCTTTTCACCTTTTGCGGTTCATAACTCACTGCACTCAAGTAGTTTGCTTGTTTCAAACACAGAAAGAGAGCGAGGGAGGGGCAGTGACCACGTGAGAGAGAGTGTGAGAGAGAGAGAGAGAGAGAGGCGAATTTGCATGAATAAAATTTAGTTTTGTACTTAATGCCACTTGTACTGCGCGCAGCCTGAGTAGGCGCACAAATTGCGAATTGATTCCAATGCCAATGTAGGAGTGCTTTTGAATAGTTTCCAATCCAGTGCCTAAATAAGCCATGCCATAAAAAGTATTGAGCAAAATAATCAACATGGAAAGCCCTCCCTCCCAATGCAGCTATAGACAACCGTAATCGAAATATTTAATTAGTGCGAAAATGCTTTTGAATGCCAATTAGTGGCAAATTAACGTTTCAACGGACTTCTCTCGCATTCATTGAGCTTTTCCTTTCTCTCACTCCTCTCCTCTCCTCTCGTTCTATTTTTTTCACGTCTCTCCACGTTGCCTCTCTTTGTCCGCCCAGCCACCCACCACATGGAGAGTGCAAATTAAAGACACAATCAGGACAAATTAATCAAGTCCGATTGCTACTACCGCTGATTGATGTGGCCTGCCTCCTCCTCCTCTTCGGGGGCCCAAGCCCGAACGGAAAGCTATACATATACAAATATAATGGGGGGAAACGGCAGTCAGAGATAGAATATGACGCTCAGAACGCAAATGCAAATTATTTTTATTAGCGCACAGTTCGCTTTGTTTCGCCATACAATATGGAAGCTAAAGCCAACCAAACAGCACTCCATCGATCGCCCTTCGCGCGCTGCCATTATTTATGATTATTTAAGTTTGGGCACTTGCGAATTTGAAAAATGTTTCATGGTGTGCTGGTAAATGAGTTTGGAAATTTTATATGCGGGCGAATGAGTTTTCAATTTATATTTCGTGTACACAAAAATTGTAAAAAAATCAGAAAAAAAGATAAATTTATTTATTGTTCATGGCGAATTCAATTTGGTTTATTTATGATTATATGACAAGCGATTTGTTTCCCAAGCAAGTGCAACATAGCGTAGGGTGCTCTGAGGTATATAGATGTATATATATATATATATGGTCTGGCGAATCACTATAAATTTTACAGGTCTAACTAAGCGCGTAATCGTAGCGTTGGAATTAAACGGGTCGAGCTAAGTCAAGCATTTCTCTTTTAATTTAGCTTCCGTCGTGTGCAACTTCAACGGGACAAACGTGTTCTTTAGAAAATATATATATAAATAATTGTATTTTATTTAATTTTTTTGTTTTTTTTGTTTTTTGGGTCTGAGCAGCATTTTAAATGCTGTCCGAAAAATTTTTGTCGCTTTGCACTCGAGCAGGAATTTATTGCGTACTTTGCGGCTGTTGTTTTTATTAATGAGCGCAGCACAAAGCGAATGCCGACAAGGATGCAGGCTCCTGCACTGATGAAATGATCGACGAAGGGTTACCCTACTTTTTACTATTGTTAATTTCAATCGGCAATTATTAAAATATTAATTTATTTATCTAGGTAATTTTAAGCAATAATATGCAATTAGGTATATATTTATTTGTATGTATATATTTATGTAAGGAACTAATATACCTGTTGTGGGCACATTGTGCAGGGTATAAATACAAACATGAATGCGAAAACGTATTCAGCGAGAGGTGGCGCTGCTTTAGTTGTTTCTATTCGCACCATAAACTATTTTGCACATTGCGCAATATTTCAGTTAGTTGTATTCGCACTTTTCAAATTGTGGACGACACATACACACACATACACTCACACATTCTGGAATACACAAACTGAAGCGCGACACAGCAAAATAAATTTTAAATAAAAACCGTGCATAACTGCCAGTTAGCATGGTCAAGAGAAACGGAGAGAGTGCGAGAGTGAGATAGAGAGAGAGCGAGAGGGAAGGTACATAATAAAAAAGAGACAGAGTGGCGCAGATTTAGAAGCTGCTGGCTGGCTAGCTGGCTGCCTGGCTGCCTGGCTGCTGTTATTGGTATTGTTGTTGCCGCTGGCTGCATTTGGCGCCCAGTCGCCATTGTCCGCATTTAAATAAATATTTACACAATATTTGAATGTTTTCGCATTTCCATTTGTTAAAATGAAAGCTTCGATAGAGCGAACGCGACACATGCGCAGCTCCTGGAGCTCGACATTTTTTCTGATTTGTTCGCTTAATTGACTATATTTCAAAGAGGAGAATAGGATCTAATACGAACAGCAGCCACAATAAATGTTATAGCCATTGCCATATATAGTGGATAGATCTGTGATCGTGCACTGTGTTTCACTTACGTCAACATTAATGCCAGCAACGGGAAAGACAAATGTGGGCGTGGGCTCGCGGGGCACGTAGCGATAGAACTCCTCTTGGCCAAAGTACCAGCGCACGGAGTAGAGCGCCGCCTGAAAGGAAGAAAGAGCGTTAATGAAAGCTGTGAGTGCATAGCAGGAGCTAACAGATGAAGAACAATATGTCCTCGACAAGGCCAACGAGCACAAGAACAAGAATGAGAACGAGAACTACGACTGCGAAGACAAAGTGCTAATAATTATAATAATTAAGCAAGCAATTGCCGTCAACAATGCTGTCTCCGTTCTCCATTCCATTCCGTTCCATTTCCGTTCCCGTTCCCATGCAAGTTCCTGTGCCCATTGCCATTGCAGGTGTCAGTCCGTAGTAGGAGTCCCCGTAGAAGTCTCACTTACCTTTTCCAAATCGTATTGGCAGGACAATGTTGCTGCGTTGCCCATGATGACGGCTTCCGGCACAAATATCTTCAGATCCTTCAGTCCATGAACTATGCAAGTGAGTGAAGAAAGAGAAAGAAACGTTCAGTGGGGCGTTGTAATCAGCTTATGGGGCATTCCTGCTCTCGTTGCGATACACTTAAGTGTTCGAGTGCAATGCACTGAGATGGAGCATACGGCCATTGCAGTCCATTGGACTCGTGCATGGAGCCCATCGCCTATGCCTTAAATTCGATTACGTCACGGCGTAAAAACTTAATTACGTGCTTTCAGGGATCGGATGCGTGTGCTGCTGGAATTGTGGGTGTCTGCAGTCGGATCCGTTTACAGGTTAATTTATGACAATGTATGTAGAGCCGCTGTTCGGCTTGAATTTAATGTGATTTATTTTCTTTTCATTCCCATTCTCATTTACTTTTGCGTTTTGCTTTAATTGGAAAATGTGGCGCAGGCTCTGTTAAATCATTAACAGCGCACATACGAACAATCACGTGGCGTATGAGTAATGTAACCTAATATAGTAAACGGCTCGGCATTAAAACGCAACCAACCAACATAGCCAGAGGGAAATCAAATGTAAATATTGCAAAAATAATAAATATTCTTGAATTTCGCATACGAATCTGGGCCTTAATTGGCAAGCAGTGATATGCATGAAATCTTAATTTCAATTTAATGAACTCTTCAATGCCGTGAAGTGTCTTACATAAATAATGTTTATTAAAACACGAATCTGTTTTCAAGTACTTATAAATCAATAATGTTATTAATGAGCGTCTATCTGCGACAGCGCCTGACTAATTGAAAGTTATATAACTCTTGAAATGTAGCTAAGCCCTTCTTATCACATATCAAGCTGGCCAATTGGTTGGCCGGCTTGTGGTCAGCCGAGCTATGAAAACTTTAATTGAACCATATTCATCATATGGGTTGGATGGATGAGTTCAAAAATTTTACGTAATATTTAATAAACTCACTGCATACAGTAGAGTGTGAGTGTGTGTGTGTGGGAGTTGACTGCAATGCATAATATTAACAGTCATTCGTTAAATTGAATAATCAATTTTAACCACATTTGTGCACGCAGTTGGCATAATAAATATTTAATGGAAAGCGTAAACATGCACCGTGGAGGGACGGACAGCGGGGCAGACAGTTGGATACATACAAATTGAGCTTAACCCGTTTACGCTTATATAACACATAAGCCGCACTTACTGATGTAATCATACTTACCGTTCAGCAATAAATCGGAGATTATAATGCAGCTCAGAGCCAGCATATTGAAAACGGCATGCAGAGCGGGCCAGCCCTGCCTCGGTCTGGGCATTCTAGAACTTCCTCCCACTCCGACGTGTCTGTGCATTTTTCGAGCTGAGCTGCAACGAGTCGGAGAGCGTAAAGAAAGAGCTTCTATGAGTGAGTAAAAGTTGCAAGTTGGATGGATGTAATCATATTTGAATGGATGCGCCCATGCTTATTGATAACTGGCCACGCTGCTCTCCAAAGTTGCAGCGGCGTATAAATTGTAGCTGCCGCTGCTGCTGCAGTTCCGTAGTCGCGTAACGCCCATCCTTTGTCAGTTTGACAACTTTGTAAGGAATTTAAATGACACGCGTGCACAAGTTTCAGCAGTGCCGACGTGCTTAAAACTTAAAAGCTGAACAACACACAAAACAAAAAAAAAACGAAAAGCCTTTGCAACCCAAACTCACGTTGGCGCTGCCATTGCCCAGACGCAGTGTGCTGCAGTTGCAGCTCGATATACTATGTGATTGACGAGAAGCAGCAAACGGTCTCTGACATTTGAAATAGATTGAAAGTGAGTGAGTGTGCTGTGTGCTTGCTTCTCCCCTCTGGGTGAGTGTGCCATTGGCAGCCGAATGGACAGACTGATGGACATGCAGACATATGCTCAGAAAGCTGACCACAGCATTGAAAACAATTGTCAGCTCCTGCTGGCTGCAGTTGGAACTTTGCTGATGACTTCGTTTTCATTGTTGCTATTGTTGTTGTTGCTGCTGTTGCTGCTGTTGCTGGCTTTGTAGCTCTTGTTGCTGGTGTTTTCTTGTATCAATTAGACCGCAATCGCAACAAAGAGAACAACATGAATTCGAGCAACTTTGTTTTGCAGTCGTGGCCACAAAAACAATAGCTAATGGTCGAAACTTACCAAATGTGCCAAATCGCCAAGGAACAAAAATTGATAATAACATTAAGGCATTAACTCAGGGCGAGCTAAGTACTTAAGCACGGCTCTAGGGCTCTCAATAATTTAGCTCTGTGGCAATTCCACTAAGCAACACATAAACATAAAGCTCTCTCAGCAGCTTAGAAACCATTTCAAAAATGAAAAAGAAACAAACACACACACACGCACACACACAAAATACAAATAACCAAAATACACAGCAACACACGGATACACAGAGAGTTTTGCGTAAATTGTCATTAGACTGGAATCGGGTCGAGTCGTTCGCCAACTAACACTACAATCACTTTGTGCTTTTAAGCGAAAGACTTCAAGTTATTGTCCCTTCGCCGCAAATATACAAAAACCAAATACAACAATGATGCCGTTTACCCAGCTAGCTGAGAGCTGTGAGCTCATAGCAAAACCCTTCGAGTTGCCGAGAAACCTTTCAGACATTTTCGGTTTCAAGCATATCGTTTTGCAAATTGTCCAGCAGATTGGGATGCGTGTCCTTCGATTTGTTTGCAGGCGTGCTCCTTGCTGCCTGCCAGCTCTCATGTGAGCATTTAAATTAAATTTAAATATTATTGTTGGCAAGTCGATTAAGTCCGGGTCATCATTTCAACTGTAATGTCTTTGTTTTACGGCCGTGAGTCCCTGGCACGCCACTCTGCCTCCCTCCCGGCATTCTGGCAGTGGCTCTTCGTTTTTGATGGACCACTACAGATGCAAATTCCTTGTGGTTGCCATGACCGTGACCTCATCCCACTCGGCTAACGTTGTGTATGGAAGCTTGATTGTTATTGTTGGTCGATTCTGCTGTTGCTGTTGCTGCTGCTGCTATTGTTATTGCGCATGCCATGGGAAATTGCCAAAATTTTCATTACGCATAAATTTTATAACAACAAATTCTCAATTATTTCATTATGATTTTAATTAAAATTTTCGATCGCAATCATAAACTTCACCATTGCAGTGTGTGATGACCAGCTGAGTAAAGCGCCCTCGAGCCCTCTATGTAAGCTATAACTCTGCGAACCATTTAGTGGGCGTGTTCACTTTGGGCCAAGGAATTTGCTCATATCGTTTCAAATTAATTGAAAATATTTGTTTTACATATTTCGAAAATTGTAAGTCAATATAAACTCGTTACCACTAATGGAAAGCTACTTCCGAAATGTATTTAAGCGGGGCTTGTTGATTCAATTTTAAATATTATGTAAACTCACAACTGTGGAATATGGAAAACAAAACTCTCAGTGATTAAACTTTACGAACGACTTAAAGAACAATGTAAGTATGTTAGGCGCCCCTCGAGTGGAGTCAAATACCAATTTAATTGATGTAATATTGTGTCTCCGCTGTTCTTATATGCTCAGGACTTTATTATCATTTTTCTTGATTTTTATGGATATGGGACATAAAAAAACGTTTCAACACTTAATAGTGCAATAAATCTTGATTTTATTCTATTTAAATATCATTTTCTCCACTCACGCTCGGTAAGCCGAAACGAATTCTAATGCCAAAATGCCGGAGATATAATTAAAAAGTTACAGCCAAGCCCAATAAAAGCTATGCGCCTGTTGTGTGTGTGTGTAAGAGCTTAACTTTTTTTAAACTGTAATAAAACAGTTGATTATGGCATCATTAACGCAAGTCTAAGCACGCCGGCGATATACCCGGAAAAATAATCAAATTAATTTTTTATGTATAAAGTTTGCATTTTACCAATAAGCGCGAACTCATCATAAACGCTTAGCCTTGGAAGCTGCGTGAAGCTTAACGCTAGAGCAGACGATGCTAGGGGGCGTAAGGGCCGTAGGAGGGCGTAGCCTACTTTCGGATATTCAAATTCGAAATTCAATTGAAAGTCAAATCAGAACAAAACAAACGAAATCCCGTGATTGACAGCATTTCAGCCGATAATGAGCACTTTGCAACAAGGTCGAATGGAGAGACAGAGGAGGCTGGAGAGGGAGCCGGAGATAAGTGAGATGAGCATGAGATACAACAGGATGTGTCAGCAGTGCCATCGGCCCGAGTCTATATGATATGGTGTCTGTACATATACTACGTGGACAGCTGCAAAGTCACTTGATGAAATTATTTTCTTTTGTGGCATAGAATGACAAAGGTGCAGATACGAAGCGAGCAGGAGCTACATAAACGGACAGAGAGGAAGAAAGAGAAAGAGAGTGAGAGATGGAGAGACACAGAGAGAACGAGTGTCAATTCACAGTTGGCTCTGGCGGAGTAAAGTGTACATTGACCGGTGTCCATGACGGAAGGCATGACGTGCAACAATGCTGACCCAGCAGAGATGCTGCAGCACTAGCGGGAGTTGCTCTCCATTGGTCTCCATTGCGATTGAGACGACTATTGATTTCAGTTCCAGTTTATTTAATGCCAATCTGTGCCATTTGAGCCTGCCACGTAGCCAATTTGCAGATAGGTATCGCCGATATCAACAGAAACTGGCTGGCTTAGCCGCTTCAGGTGAACTTTAATAACGGCAACTTGATCCGCTGGCTCAGAGTGCCACTTAAAGTGTTCAGGCAGGCGTGCCTCGGGTGCCTCGGGTGGAAGAGTGGCAGAGTGGCAGAGTGCCGCAGTGGCAGGAGGGCCATCATTCACTTACATGTATTCATTCATTTGTTAATCGCCAGCTGTCGGATGAGCGCACACATCTCCACGAAAACAATCATCGCAAGTCAAGAGAAATCGTTGCCATCATATTGAGATACATACATACATACCTACATATATATGCATATATATATAGAAAACAAATACTTATATAAAGCGCTAAATACGCATTTGATTGATGCGACACTTGCTCAAGGGCCTCTCATTAGGTTTATTGCCCAGTGTCTGCCGCATACACGATATCGCCAGCGATTCGTGTTGCAGCTCCAAGGACCAGGACTTTGAAGCCCGGCCTCTAATCAATCAATCAGTGTTTATGCTCTGCCTCAGCACAATGGCTGCGCAAAGAATGGGAAAAGGCGAATGAAGACGACGCGTAATGAACAAAGCGCAAAAGGGAAACTTGGCGAAACAATTGCTGCGGCTGCTGCGTCGTTTGACGAATGTCCCCAGGCAAATTCCAATCCAAATACGGAATACTATAATCGGTTCCATGCCGCTGGTTAGCCAAGCATCAGAAGTACTCCAGAACAAAGGCAACCAGCAGCAGACACCGAAAATTCTTCGTCTATGTTTGCTTTGTGCGGCGTTGGCGTTTTTACAACTTCCGTTTCTGGGGCAGAGAGTTCATCACAGGTTTCAGGCGAGGCAAAGGCAAGATGCCTGATTGCCAATGAAGGATTAATGCGTCGGTTGCTCCTGTTGCTGGTGCTGGTGCTGCTGATTCAGAGCGCTTTGATTGCAGCAGCGTGACGCTGCAGGCGACAGTCACCGGGGCCCTGCGGAAGCATTGTGTAATGATACAAAGGATTGCAAATTGCCAAGGCACTTCCTGGTAGGACATTGATTTCGGTTCGTTCACTCCCTTTTTTAGTTCTCTGTGTGCCAGTGTTGAGTGCAGGTCATAACTTGACTTGGCCAGCGAGCATAACCACAATCGGATCTCAAATTGTGGCATGACAGACTTAATAAGTTATTCGCCATCCATCACAAAGTGCTCGATCCCTGCCCACTCACCTCTGCCACTTGTTCAATATTTAATCAAGTGCTAAACGCGGTTTGCCATTTGCACTTGGAGCCCTTTCTTGTGCTGTCGAGTTATTGCTCAGAGTGCATGCGCTCAAGGCGGACGGAAGTGGTCAAAATTTGGTTAGCCCTAATGATTATCCGCTGCTAGTAGCCAATGCTCCGTTGTGCATACAGATCTCAGACCTCAACGTTGCATTCAATATGTAAATTGAATATACTCCCATTTTCTAAATATACCATATAGCTAATATTTATATTTATTCCGTTTAAAACAGAATACATATTGACAAACCTCGAGTCAGAAAAACTAAAAAATATATTGATTTAAGCTAAAAATACAGATATGATATATATTTAATCAGCATCATGGCTAAGGTCGATTGATTTCGACAGAGTTTCTATACAAGTTCTAAAATTTATGAGTTCTAGACAAACTGGGAGTAATACAATATTTATCTATCCCCCTATGAAAACAGATTAGCCGTTCAAGTGCAAAGACTGTGAATGCTCCTTAAAATTTTTGCCAGCAGTGCAGGAAAAGTGCATTATGGTAAATGATTGAGATAGTTAATGCAATGAATCGTGAAGTACAGACGGTTGTATACTCAAGTAGATAAAGAAAAATGCTGCTCATTGTATTGCAAAGTTTGCCGCAAAGTTATTATAACAGAGGAAGGGTAGTGAAAAAAAGGGGCTCAAATGAGTTGACATTTTGAAAGCCAAAAAGTTTACAAAACCCACGCAGAGATACGAACCGGAGAGAATGGGAGAGCAAAAGATAGAGGCAACAGAAGAGCGGGGAATGTCCGGGAATGGGACGTAAGCCATTTGAAGTTTGTATTAGTTAGTGGCTGGCAATGCCAAAGTCCAACGTCCAATGTCCGCCGTCCGCCCGCTTGCCGTCCGCTGTCTGCACGGCTTGAGGCTTGGCTGAGGCAAACACGGAAAATGCATTTGCAACTCGAACTGTGAACCTCGAAACCGATAAATCACACAGTGAAAAACGGGCATTAGTACGTTTTGAACAAAAGAAACTTAAAGGATTCAAGCTAACCGTCCACCCGTCCCTCCGTCCCTCCGTCCGTCCGTCGCGACGACTGCCGGACCAAAAGCCAATGACGAAGCCCAGACGACGCCGGGGAACTGTTTGCATTTGGCGCTGTCCACTGCTATTTATGAAAATAGTTTTTGGGGCAACTTGCTCTGCCCCCTCCCGTCCGTCCCCTGCTGTCTGTGGGCTTGTGTGCTTGTGTGTTTTGTGAAAGTTTTCTAACCACTGAAAAGTTGTGCAAATTGTGGCTGAACAATGGACGGCGGTGTTGTGATTTCTCGGCTCTAATTTCAATGATTTAAGCTGTGCTGCCGGCGTGTGCCACAGCGAGCAGCGAGCTAATCATGGCCGTTTCTCAAATTATCTGAAATTTGAATCTAGAGCAAAACGAGCGAGCACTGCGAATCCTGCCAGCATTGGCAATTGCACAATTACCGTTACACTCTGTGCAGAGTCTCTTTTGGTCCTCACGTCAAATGCAGCTTAACTCGAACGAACATTTAAGAATCTTGGAATTTTCTTTTACCTGGCTGTCTACGTTGCTTTGCAGCCTCGCGGTTATTAATATGTGGCTTTATATTTTCAAAGACAGCTAGCAAACGGCAAGGCATTTGTGCCAACCGAAAAAGTTGCAGTTTTTTTTCGTTTCTGGGAATAATTGTTTACATCGCCCGCAGGGCCCAAAGTTTGTGCGTGTGTCGTGACTGGCTCAATTTAGTTTAACTTAAATAATTAATTATTTGCCGTTGCCTGAGTTATGAAATGCGCAATTAGGCGTATTTAATATTTAATTAAGGGCTTACAGCAATCCAGCAAGAGCAGCTTCCTTCGAATAAAGCGCGTGCCCTGGCGAGCACGCAAACACACAAGAGGATATGTTGCCGGGCTGAGTGGGTGCCTCGATGCCAGGCGACTGGATTAAGTGGCAGCTTAAGCAAAAAACGAAACGAATTCTGAGAGTCGAGCGGGCCCAGCTCGCCAGGGAATAAGTGACTGAAATATTGCTGGACACTCGCCGTGCGACGGTGCGTATACTCGATCTGTACAGATACGCACGCCATGTGAAGAAACGTGGCATAGCGTGGGTGCGCCGCAGCAGATTGATAAAGGCCAACTAGATGAGTAGTGCATGAATTAGAAGATGTAGCCAATGATTGATAAGCAGTTGTGGGCTGTCCTGAATGAATGATGGGGTGCGCATTACATATGAGGCGGGGAAAAGGCAATTAGAGATTATTAAAATATTCTATGGAATAGAATTTGTGTTTATCTAAGACAATTTAAATATAAAATTATTAAACAAATGGAAATCTTACAGCCCAGTTGAGTAGCTTTTGTCATTTCTTGCAAAGGATCAATTTGCAACTGCTGTACAATATGTTCTTTCTGAAACTGTGGCAATACACTTACAGCTATTTAACATGCCACAGATCCCATGTGGATAGAGCAACAACAGCAGACATTGCCCAAAAAGTAAAAAAGAAGAAAGATACTGATAATTTGCTGCTGACTTAACAGGCCAATGTTTCCCCGTCTAAGATACACTCGAACGATTTTTATTTTACACTCATTAAAAGATAAACGAGACAAGCTAATGACATTTTGGCTTAATAGTAAGAGCCGAGGAGCCGGAGCAGTGCCTAGAATAGGCAAGTGATGAAATGCGATGGCGGCAATGAACTGAAAAGAAAATGGCGACGCGTCGCCAAGACAAACCATAAAATGAAAGAAGTCGCAGCAGCGAGAGTGAGAGAGAGAGAGAGCGGGCGAAAAAGAAAGAAAAACGTGAATGGCAGGAGGCAGACAAGCGTTGGGCGTGGCCAAATATATGAGCCTGGCCTAGAAAAGGGCACAGCAGATAAGAGTCGTTTATGATGCCAACGTGCCATGCGACGCTTTGGAAGCCATCGTATATTCTTAACACACGCTCACACACACACACACACACACACACACATAGGCATGTGTGTTGCGTGGGTATTTGTGCATGCCGCAAGACAAATGCAAATCCCTGGGTAATTAGGAGTTGTGTTCATGTCGTCGTGGTAATAGTTTTATGTTGCCACATTGTTGGCGACACGATGCGTGGTAACAGCCACAACGAAAACAAAGGCGACGCCAACAATAACAACAATGTTGACTGAGATTGAAGCGTGCCCTTGCCATTTTGGGGTTAATGTTTGTCTTTGCTGTCGCTGGCGTGACATGCAGAGTTTCTGAATAGTTAGCAGCAACTGCAGCTACTAGACGGCTCCCCCACTCGCCAGCTAATTCACTTTCAAAATCTCAGTTCTTTCGCAATTCTCCATCTCCATTGCTGTGAGGACTGGCTCTCATCAACTGCTGCTGCATTTAATTTAATTTGTCGACGATATTCGCGCTAATTAGCGCGTCTCTTAATTTCATTTTCTCTAATTTATCGTTGAGCTAACAAATACATGTGGGGAAATGGTAGTCTTCTTTTTTAGACGCTATGAACTGCGATGAGTGGGATCTTACTCTGGCGACTTGAATTAAAGTTATGTTTGTGCATTTGGCATATTTATTAAAGCGAAACTTCTGCGGCGGCGGCGGCGGCGGCGGCTACATGACCAAGGCAACAAGGATACATTTTAACAAGGATAAAATTATACATATTTATTTTATTACGAATTTATGATTTTGTTTTTCTGCCGCTGTTTGTGCTCGGGCATAATAGAAAACGGAAGCGGAAGCGTGAAATGAGCTTTTTGCATAAACAGCATGGCACACACCCACACACACACACACACACACACTCGCGTGGCCCTTGCAGGTGGCAGCTCCTTTGCTGCGCTGTAGCCGTAGCTATGGCATTTTATGACACGAAACTCATAACTTTTGGGCGCTGCTTATTTTGCTCATAGTTTGCCACATAAATTCACTGACAAGTCGCTGGCATCGTTGCCGTCATTGCAATTCTTCTTCTTAGCCGCGCTGCTGTTGTTGCCCGTGTTGTTGCTGCGGTTGTTCCAAGCGGTGCAGTAAATAAAGTGCAGCAGCCTCACAGGCGCAGCATCAACCGCAAGATAAAGTGCCATTTGAAACTTCTGGTTGCCATTTTCTCATCTCTGTCTCTTTCGTGTGCTTTTTTTTTATTATTATTATTATTTTTGGGCTTATTTGTTGTTTTTTCAGCTCAGGCCAAGCACATTTTTAAGGCTGTGTGTCGCCGAAAATCTCTTCATTCTGTGACCGTGGGCGGAGACATTGAGACACAAATGGCCTGAGCCTCATTAATGGCCCGAAGTGCAGCAACGCTCAGCTTCTGCCCAAGCTTTCTTATTGGAATAAGTTTGCAATGCGCTGCGCTAATTGTTGTTGTTGTTGTTGCTGACTCATTTGGCATATCAGGTGATTAAAATTGTCGAGGCGGCGGCAGCGACGGCGACGTCGACGGCGGCGGCAGCTCTTAACTTGGCTTAATGTTAACGCTTTTTATGCGCCGTCTTTGTTATAATTTATAGCAAGAAATAATGCGCCATTAAAACTTTGCAAGCCAATGGCAAGCGGAAAGCGGAAAGCGAAAAACGAAAAGATGCCCGACTCTGCTGCTCCTCCTCCAAGTGGCATCCGGACGGAGCTGGGAGCAGTCGCAGCTGCCTCAACTCAACTTTGCATGCACGTGTTGAAAATGCCAGCGATACAAATCTAAGTCAAACTTGCGGCGGGGGCCGTTGGCAGCGCGGGGGGGATGTGCGGTGGCTGGCTTAGGCAGGGCGGGGCGGCTTGTGGCATGTAGGGCAGCTCAAAATGAAATCAACGCTGGCAGATAAAAATCGTTTGCGTTGCAAGCTCGTTAATACATTTTTGATGAGACACAACAAGTGGCAAACACTTGGCCAGGCTAACGGGCAGGGCACTGGGGCAGGGCAAGTTATGAGCAAACTTCTGTCTCACACACACGCGCGCACACACTGGCACACACACTGACACACTTTTGGTCGCTTGTGCTGTTTGGCGTTGGCGTTGCTTTTGAAATGCCGTTGCTTTTGCCGTTGCCGTTGCCTACATAAATCAAAGCAGCAAACTAAAAGGCAGCCACAGGCAGCCACGGGCAGTCAGTCCAGCAGCAGCCAAGCTGACAGGCAACGGCAACGGCCACGGCAACGTTAACGGCAATGGCAGCGGCTGCGGCAGGTGCAGGCTGTATAAGGCAGCAGCAACTACAGTTAAATATGTTGTAACAAATAAAGTACAGCAGTTGGCCAAAAGGGATCGGCTTAGTAGTGTTTGGGCGGGGTCGGTGGTGGGGGGGCGGTGCTACAGTCCACTGCTGCTACTCGTCAGCTCATTCATATTTATGGCATTTTTGCATTCAGCCGACATCATTTCGTAATGTAATGTGAAGACCAGTTACAGAGTGCTATGCCCTCCAGCTTTAGCGCAATTCCAGCTCTCTCCCTCCCCCTCCAACCTCTTTTCCTTTTTTTGGCCAGTAGACTAACTGAAATCAAGGCAATTGGCATGTTGCTCATACGCAGCGTTCGCCCAAGGGCAGGCGACTTGGGGCTGGGTGCTGGGGCGCTCTGGGCATGACTTTGGGATGGCTGGCTTTATGTTTTGGTCATTTATGAAACTCATAAATTTCACAAAAATTTCTTCGTTGCCTTCTTTGGCGAAAATTACTCTTACTGCAAAAAAAGGAATTGTCTAATAAACTTTGCAATAAATTCAAGCATAAATTTTTGTACACAGCGTCGCAGTCGAACTTCAAGCGCCAAAACTATGCCAACAAAAGCCATTAATTCCAGTCAGCAGAAATGAAGTAAAGTGTCAGTTCGTAAACTGAGTAGACTGTGGCAGCGAGGGACGCAGCAGTGGGCGGGCAGCGGAAATTAAATGCTGCTAGCAGTGGCCGCCGATAATTCTGCTCGTGCCGCTGCTGTTGTTGTTGCCATTGTTGTTGGTCTTCGCTTGCCAGCCCCGATGGCGGACTCATAATTAGATGATTTAAAGTTATCGTGAAAGTTGCGATGCTTGCACCTGGCAGGTGGGCCGGCAGCCTTTCGCTCCGCGCTGGCTGCTCGCTTTGCCAAATGTCTTTCGGAGCTTAATTGCAAAGTTTTGTGCTGAATGTGGCCAAATTGATTTTGTTGAACTTTGCTGCATAAATTATGCGATTTTTAAACAGCCATGGCTTAGCGGTTGAGGCACTCGCTGGATATAACGTGAGCAGCATTCGCTACCTGAAAGCTTTAACAGCATGCGTATACTTAAACGTACGTACATACCTATAAAAAAAAAAAATAATTTGAAATTAATGAAATTCACTTTGGAGCGGCGAAGCTTTGCCGCGAGCTCAAAGTGGCTGAGAGCATGAAGCGGCCAGGACCAGGCAGGACAGGGCAGGATAATGAGCACACAGGAGGCTGATGATCCCTTTTTCGCTGTCTGTCTGTCTGTGTATATATAGGTAAATATATGTATATACATATATTTGTGTGTGTTGGTCTATGTTTGCCTGTATGCAGAATGGATTAAAAAACTTTTGATTAACCTTATCAAAAGCAAAAGCAATGTAAACATCGCACAGACCCAGCAATCAGGACGGCGTCGACAAGGATGCGTGCTGCAAGCAGCAAAAAGTCTCATGCAAGTTGTTAAAAGAAAATAAGTAACTTTTTGACAGGCTGCCGCTGCCGCTGCCGCTGCCGCCGCTGCTGCTCAGCACAAAACTCACACGAGCTAAACTGGCAGCCTAAATGTTTGCTCTTTGTTGTTGTTGTTGTTGTTGCTATTATTGTTGATTTTGTTGTTGCCGCTCTTCTTCTTCGACTTCTTCTTGCTCTTTTCACAAAGCAAAGCATAGCACATAGTTTATATTTTGAACAGGGCAACTCACTTAGCCTTTAGCAGGGCGCCCGAATGGCAAATAAATTAAAATAAATACAAGAGGCCAGCACAATAAGTCGTTTCAGATCTGATGAAGTACAAAGTATTCATAGATGATAAATTGTTTCGAAAGATTTCAAAGTTTGCTATACTTTCAGATCGAAATACTTTGCTCACAACTTGATAAGACCCTGGTATTCTTCTTGAAGTCTGTAAAATGTTATCATTACCTTCGTCATATAATTTCCATACTTAAATTCAATTTTACGCCTTCGCTTGAAATTTGAAATTATTAAATAATTCCCTTCATTAATTTTTTACGAGCTGCCTAAACCTTATATGAGGCTTTATCATTTTCGTATTCAAATATACCTTCATTGACAGCTTTATTTGGTTCTACCCTGCAATCTGAAAATGTAAAAATACAAGACCACTCTGGCTCGGTAGCTTCAATCGAAGATTTTCACATGCTCGGATCAATATCGCTTGGATTTTACGAGAAAACATAATTTAAATTTAAAATTTTGGTCTATGAAATTTTAACAAGTTTTCCTTTAGCAACATATATTAAATCAATATTGTATTTATTTACTTATATTTTCATCTTAAAATGCAAATAAGAAAAGTCAAATTAATTTAAATAAATAAAAGTGTAAATGTAATTTTATAAATAGAAAAATTTATTTATTTATTTAACAACCCAAGATATATATATTATATATAATGCTTATATAAATATTGGACTCTTGGTACAGCGTTTATGCTTTTTAGACTGTGAAACCAAAGTGACTCGAGGTAAACTACTTACTCTTCTTCACACCTATGTAAAGGGTATCCGTCAGTAGGGTTTAAGGCATACGCTACAAAAAATATACTTGAATTTATCAAATTTGAACCCTGTTTCACTTTCAAGTGCAGTAAAGCCACAATTTGGCTGCCACAGACACACTCACAACCACACACACACACACACACACTTACACCCACACACTCAGTTACATGCGGATGGTTCTCAAGTGTCGCACCTTTTACGCATTTACGATTTTTAATAGGATTTGTGGAAACGAAAATAAAAGGCAGCGCCGCTGCGTCACGTTTGCACAGTTAAATGTCCTTATCGCTGGGGCGTCGCACTTCAATCAGTCAACTCGAAGGGTCGGAAGCGTGGCCAAAGGAGCAACCATTCTGTTCACTGTTTGCTTTTACAGAATTAACATGTCAATTTGACGTGTGCGAACCATTCTTACTCCTTCTCTCCATCTCTCACTCTCTCACTCTCTCTCTCCCTCTATCTTTTGCTCTGCTGAACTGTCATCCGCTCGCTGTTGTGTGGCATTTTTCCTTGATTGCCAAATGAGCATTACTTGATTACCCGCAATTGCTTTTGTTGTAGGTATTTTGTGGTACATGCAACGCGCACATACGCTAACTTTTACACACAGAGAGCGCCTAATTGCCGCATATGCGACATAAAAACCCTGATTTTTAACTTGGCGCTGGTTGCGTTGCTCTCAGCATACTTGACATTACTGCGACTGCGGCTGTGGCTGCGACTGCGACTGCGGCTACGACAACTGCGACTGCGACTACGATTACGACTACGGAAATTTTAGGTCAAAATGCTCAGAGGAGAAAAAAATAAAAATATGGAAGCTACATACATAATACTTTAAAAATGCTGTGTGAGCACATATATGTGTGTGTGTGTGTGCGTGAACACACTTGTACATAAATGCTGCAACAGCTAGCAGTAGTTTTGTGCTGCATTTAATTACATTCGCCAAGTGGGCGGGGGGAGGCGAAGGACTCGCGCAAGGCGGATGGGGCATACGAAAAATATGGCGCTCGGCCTCGGCAGCCGCCAGTTGCATGTTGCTTTGTGCCAGCTAAAAACTCAAGCGCAACGCATTTCATTAACACAGCGCAACTTCAGCAAAACAATCGCAAGACAAATACACTCACACACACACACACTCTTTCTCTCTCTCACACACACACACATGCTGCGTATAGCTGCAGCGAAATTCATTTTTTGCCTTTCTCTGCTTGTCGCCAAACATTTAGCGATTCAGGCAACAGCCAGGCATCTGGGCAAGCACTTCACCCGTAAACCAAATGTTGCATACATACATATATAGGAAACTATACACATACATATATATAGAAAATAGTCGCACACACACACACATTGCTGACGACCTCAATTTGCAGCCCATAAACATTTGTGCGCAGAGCAGAAAAAATGTGAAAAGACCCCGAAAATCGGTTTATATTGTGGAACGCATTGACCGATTTTCATTTTCATTTTTGTATTTTTTTTTTCTGCTTCCACAAATATAAATATTAAGCAAATTTGTTCAATTAAAATATGCAAATATAAACAAAAGCGGTTGAGCTCAACAATAACTAAAATGGAGTCCAGAAAATAATTGAATGTTTGGGCACGATTGAAATAGCTGTTAATTGGAACATCAAATTGTTTTGCTTTTTAATTTTTGATAAAAATTCCACTTTGCCTTGAGGTTATTTTGCTAGTCTTTAAGTGAGTGTTTACGAAAGTTTGCTTAGGATCGAGACTTTTATTTCTAATTGTATGTATGAATATTATAAATAAATATTTTTATTACAAGCGCCTACATACCTTATAGCAGCTAATATATATAGATACAGAAGAGTATTTGGCTAAAATATTTCGCTTAATGCAAATCATACTCAGTACATTTTATTAAAATAAATGCTTTGAACTTGGATAATATTTGGTTGCCATAGAATTTTCCTGAAATGTGTCCAAATTGTGAAAACATAACACAGAGCAGCAAAATGTTTGAATACTTATTTCACAGACTGTGCACCCACGTCAACATGCGTGGGTTTGGATTAAATTACGCTTGAATATATATACTTAAAATGGAATGAATGTAATTGGAAATAGAAAATGCTAGAAACATGAGATAATTGGGCGATCGTTTTATATGTGTAGTCTTTGCAGCTCTGAAATAGCGATATTATCTTTTAATATTTTCAATAGGATGCGGAATGTCTAAATAAAGCCAAATTCGTCTCCCAATTCTGAAATTAAAAAGAAATTCCCCATAAATTAAGCATCTTTTGAGAAAGTCTAAGTTCTATGCATATTGTCCGCCGTATATTGGAGCGTCTCGTGCAATTACCTATCATGGCTTGAGCTGAATTTTTATATTCTATGTAATTTCCACAGCTAGAGCTTAAAAATCGTAGGTCGTTTATTTATGACTTCTGATATGCATTTTGGCACATAGTAGCACAGGGAATTTAGATTTCCAATTCAGTGAATATTTTAATAAATATTTAGTATTTCCTACTTGCATACTGAAAACTTTATTCATATGCTTTTTAGTGAGAAGACTTATTTCGGGAGCAGGAAGCAAGTGAGGCTGCTGTCGGTAATGACGTCGTCAGGGGTACCAACATTATTGCCGTTGTCCGAACAAGTGGAAGAGGGCTTCGGTCAGGCTGTGAAGGAACTCGTTTACAAGCGAGCAACAACATACATAAATATGCAGACAAATGTGCACATATTTATATATTTATAGAGATACTACCACTACTACTACTTGCTCTTACATGTGCTATCTTCGACACACGCAGACAGCAGGCGAGTCGATACGCTGTCTTAATTGCTTACAAGCTGTTCTTGTTGTTGTCAACGGACATGTTTATCGTTTAAAGTGGAAAGCCTGACCACGACTGGCCCAGGCACTGGCCGAATCGAGCAGCCGACAGAACAACCGACAGACAATGGACTGACATCGCTTTTTGGCCCCGCTCAGTCGGCATTGATTCTCTGCTCTCTCTTTCTCTCGCTCTCATTTCCTAAAGAGAATACATACGCCCATTTTATGACATTTTTAATTACTTATTTTGCTTCAAAATGTGTGTGTGTGTGTATGTAGGCGAATAAACAAATGCTGTCAAAAGTTCTCTAAGTATGAGTGTGTGTGTGTGTGTGTGTAGGCGAATAAACAAATGCTGTCACAAGTTCTCTAAGTATGAGTGTGTGTGTGTGTGTGTGTGTGTGTGTGGTTGAGTGGGAGTGTGAGGGAGGCACACTCTATAGATTTATAGAAACAGTTTTATCCATGTTGGGTACATACACTTGCAAAAATATGGCTTCGTTTATAGGGAAATAAAATAATGAAAATTGCGATACGAGAATGGTCCCGGCAGCAACAACAGACGCAGCAACGGAATCATCACCAAGAGTCCTTTGTTTGTCTTTTATTAGGATAGTAAAAGACTTTATTGTAGCTGTGCCTGCTGCTGTGCTGCTCGTGGCTGTAAATGTTGTCCAGCCTGTCTGGCCTGTCCGGCCCGTACACTCCAGTCCAGTCCAGTCGGCTGGCCCGTCAGACAGGCAGCCACTTGACCAGGCCCAGCACAATGACGAGAATGACTATGGCCTTACTGTGGTTCTTGTTGCTTTGTTGCTGTTGTTGCTGCTGTTGTTTCTCTGACCTTTTGTCCATCAGCCCGGCCGCTGGGCCACTGGGGCGGTGCCCTGGCAAATTTTTATATAGTTTACCATATTGCTTTGCCATTGTTGTTGCTCTCGTTGCTGCTGCTGCTGTTGCTGCTGTTGCTGTTGCCTTTTGCTGCAAATACGACTTGCCTAGGGAATGAGGGCAAAAGGCAAACTCTAAGCATAGCATAATTTGGCAGGCAACCGCAGCCGGGCTGAGCGGCTTTGACGACAGGACAAACAAGTGCTACCAGCTATGTAACTCAATTCTGTAGCTCTCTATTGGCCATGCGGATGTCAAAATTGACATATGCAATTCGGGGCTCGGTCGCATTTTGATTGTCTTCATTTAGTTAAGTTTTATGTTGATTTACTTAGGCCGCACACAGAATGACACAGACATTTACGACATTTTAACGCTTGAGTGATAAAATCTGAACGCGTGATATATAAACCCTTAGTCAGGCAATAAACCCGGCTCACAATGTACCACAAAATAGCCAAAACTCTTTGTGGAAATTCATTGAATTTTGGTTTGTCAAGCCCAGAGCCATCCATCCATCCACATATCTTTGATGATTGCGCTATTCAATTTACAATTTTCGATGGCCATTGAATCGCATCACAGCGGCTCAAATTTCGGGGTGATTGAAATTAGTTTCAAATGCCGTTTTTCACTAGGCCAGGACTGCGGAGACGGCCAGGATGACGTTGACGTCAGAGGCAAAGGGTTTGTTTCTCAGATTGTCTTTTGCGCCACGTTAACCAGGCATCCAGGCAGCCAGTCAGGCAGCTGCCGCTTGTCTAATGAATATTTAAAATCCTGCACGGCCCACAGCGCACACAAAAATACACACACACATATACACATACACCCACGCACACTCACATGCACAGAGAAAGAACTCACTCATGCTGGTTGCTTTGGCAGCACATAATATAAAATTTACAAGTATATTGAATGTAAAATTTATTTAAATAACCCAAAATCGCTGGTGCTTAAATAAATCCAGTTTAAATGCGGATTTTATTCTAGGTGAGCGCTGCGTCTATTCAATATTTGTACAATATCTGAATCAAATTCACTTGAATGCCATTTCTGTTTGCTGAGAAGAGATGAAGCGGAATATGAAATATAATATTTAGGCATATGAAGATTGACCGCAGTCTGGCCTTAAAGTAATTAAATACGTTTGATTGTACGCGCACCTCACATTGTTGTCTTCGATAAGCGTGCTGGACGGATCAGGGCCACAAATGATGGCCTCATCAGCCCAGCCAGCCCAGGCAGCCCATCAAAGCTCGCATCAACAATGTAACAAAGTTTGCAGCTCAAGCGACGCCAAGCACAGCCCGCGTCGACCGCAGCGGGTTTCAGCGTTGAAATAGCAGAAATTTTGATTTTACGACCTTGTTGCCGTCATTAACGTTATTTTATGATTACGCTGATACGACCCGAAAATATTGTGGCTCCGCTTCCCTTGGCCCGCAGACTCGCACTAACTTAGTATAGACGGGCAGGGCCCCCATCCACCACAGTCGAGTTATGATTCTCGGAAGTATAAGTAAAAAACCAATAAATGTTAATGAAAATACAAGAGACAAAGTTTAGTTTCTGCCCGTACTCCGCTACCGACTCCTGCTGCTGCTACACCGAGTATGTGTAAGCCTACGTCTGCCGCATACGCCATGTAGGAGTTCCTGTTTCCTCTTCCTGTGCGATTATGTGATTGTGTGCATGGCATCGAACATAAGCTGATAATATTATTGCGCTATTAATGGGCTCAGGTTTTTATGGGACTTTTAATCGCTTTTGCTACAGTTGCCAAAGTTGCAACTATAACTTGACGCACACAATGGAATCGAAAAGAATCTTGCGTGTGAATATCCTCAATTCTCTTTCTCTTACACTTTCCCATTTTATTCTCCAGCTATTTCTTTTAATCTCCCTCTCTCTCTCTCTCTCTCTCTCTCTCTCTCTGTCTCCATCTCTTGCTTTTCTTTTGTGTGGTAAACAGTCAATGCAACATTTAGTTGCGGCCAAAGGCAAAAACTAATTGCAAAGCCAAACGCACTGCCAACAATTGTGGCTGCGGCAAGGTGTGCGCCGCAAGCGGAAAAGCAATTTAGCAAATTCTTTGTCGTTTGGCAAATAGAAAAGCTAACAGCGAGTGGTTGGCTCCTTTGCCCACCTCAACTCCTTTTGCTGTCTGCTGCAAAATCAATTTTAATGACACGATGGAAAAAAGCAAGGCGCTAAATATATACATACATACATATAGATGTACATATATATAGCCATGTCTATACTTATAATATATACGTACATGGGAAATCTCTCGAATGGCAAAGAGCTGAGGCGAAGGCGACAAACTTCAGTGGCATGCCGATAAAGTGGGTCCCCAACCTCTCTCCCAGAGCAGTGCAATTGCTGAGCGGAGCAGGCATTGCTGCTGTTGTGGTTTCGACTGCTAACAACAGGGCAAGACTCTAAGAAATTCAGGAGTTTATGCGACTGATCAAATTTGGAATACCCTTATTTGTTTATACATATTCCCATTGAAATATATATTTAAAATTATATTGAATATATAAAATGAATGCATAGGCATTTCTATTCCAGTTTGCTCAGCGAGTAGACCGTTTCTTGGGGCGATGTGTAAATTGTGCTCTGGAATGCCTTTTGCAGTGCAACACAGTCAATATAAAGGGTATTGTGCGCCCCTTCGTTTGTGCAGCATCGCACAAAAGGTGTAATGAAGGAGCGGACAGAAAAAGGTATTCCTTTGTCGTTTTGACTCAGAAGCCAGTGTTGACTTGTCGCAATTAACGTTCGCGGAAATTCCTGACAGTCAAGCAGGCTACAGCCAGCAGGCAGAAGCCAGCAGCCAACGGCAACGGCAACGGCAACGACAGGAGGCGGTGGGCAGCGAGCCAAGCAACGCGGTGGTGCGTAAATAGCACGGAAGTCGTTGGGCCCACGCGGCGCATACGTGCTTTAAACAAGCGAGAGACTTTAGTGAACAAAGTGACCTTCTCTGTGGGAGTGTGTCAACTACTTGTGTTGCGCGTTGCATGTTGCATGTTGCATGTTGGAGGTTGCATGTGGCATATGCTTGGCAAAGTGCACTTGGCTTAGCACGACTTCGTGTCGTCCCCTGACTGCATTTAGCGGCATTTTCACTCGATTTTCGTTGTTGTTGTTATTTGCTTTTTGTTTGTTTGTTTACTGTGACAATTGGCGGCCTACTTGTCGTTGGCATGCCATATGCCAGCTGTACACAAAACAATTGCTGCCATTACAGTTTGTAATTTGGTAATCAGCCATACGAATCTGCATAATAGCAATTGGAGCAGCAGCAGCAGCAGCGCCAGCCAACAACAGTAGCAGAAGCAGAAGCAGAAACAGAAGCAGAAGCAGTAAAAGTGCCGTCTAGGTAAACCAGGCAAGAAAAGTTGCCAACTTTTAATTGAAGTGAAAACGACGATAACGACAGCATTGTTGGCATTGCTCTAGCTTTGTTGCCAGCCCAAGGGGTTCGGCATGAGGACTCCACATGGGAGGGGCCTTAACACACACTTGCACATTCACACACATACATACACACATGAGAGTGGCATTGGTTGAGGCAAAAGCACACATGTCGTCATGGTGTGCGCCATTGCAAAAACAGTTGCGGAATTGCTTTTTAAGCCCACAGCGCGTAGCATAAAAAGCAGCAGACCCGTACTCTAGGGTCTCTGGGATTGAGTTGGATTGCTCTGTGCGGGCACTGGGACTGAGTTGAGGGCTAAGCCCTTAAAACGCAAAACTTTTGAGCTGCTTAAAGTTAGGGCCTGTGCGTATTTGCTACTGTGGTGTGCTGGCCCAAGCACACACACCCACACACACACCCACACCCACACCCACACACACACCCACATGCACACATGCAGACACATACAAGCATGCATCAGGCATACATGCATCATTTAGATCGTATTGGCCAATGTGCACTGTTTCGCTTGTCCATGGGGCGTTCCCAACCTGTTGCCAGGCGAAGGCAACGAGGGCAACGCAGGCATCCTCTGGGCCTGCTATCAGAAGAGCGCTGCGATAGCGCAACAAACGTGTCAGCACATGACCTTGGCGTGAGTGAGCGTGGCCAGCCAGCCAGCCAGGCAGACCCGGTTGCTAATGCTGGTGGAGCAGGCTCATAGGGGATGTGGATGTGGGCGGTGGGGCATTGTTTGCATTGCAGCACGCAAATATGTCGCCTGCCCCAGCTGTGGCCGTGGCACGCGCCGACGTGCGATATGCGAGACATTGCCTTGAAGAACCTGCCTTAGCGCCAGACGGCTTGCCCGCCAGCCTGGCTTTGATTTATTGATTTTGGCCTCGGTGGCACAGCATACAAAATGAGACAATATTTGCCCGTCTCCGTGCGGGCCACATATGGCCGCCATTAGCCAAGGCGCAGCAGCTCCGGCACGGTATCCAGTGTCAACTGCTGTTTAATAAGCCACCACACCTAAAATATGCCAGAAAAATAGAAAGTGGAATGCAGCTGCTGGCCACGTCTTGGCCATGCTCTCTCCTCATTCCGCTGCCCGGGGCGAGTGGCGCTAGTTCAATTAAATCAGAGCCGGAGCATATTTCTTACCCGTTAGACAGTTCCGGCGCCAGACGCCGGCTGCTGGCGGCAAAGTCTGTAAGTAAAGATGGTAAGACAAATTAAATTGACTTTAAAGCGCAACTGAACTCAAAATGAGAAATAAAATGCTTCACTTTGCCGGAGAAAGAAAAAAGAAATATAAATCTATTGCACATAGCAGGAATGCGTTTGAATTGATGCTGCGAAGACAAGTAAGAACAAATTGCTGCCTTGCTTTGCTCAACTTTCTGATGTGCTTACAATTAGATATCCTCACTTTTCCTAATTAAGTTTCAATGATAAGTAAATATTTGAATTACAGACCAAGTTGGGTTTCCCTTATTTATAGATACATGACTATCGACTCTACTCTCAGCTGGGAAAAAAAACTGTAAAAATTGTTTCTAGAAGAGCTTTGCGTAAACAACTTTTATTCTTTTCGATAACTTATGTTATTTTTTCTCATATTCTGTTTTTCACAGTAACTGGAATGCTCTTAATATATGTTAAGCATACAATACCTTTTGTTCTATAAAATATTCAAAATTACTAGAGAAATACAGATATAAGAGTTTTACGCTTAACAAATTTGTCAAAGAAAGACATTTATAAAATATTTCAATTTCTCAAGTAAGTCTCATACTACTGACAAGCACAGCCTCTGCGTGAACTCAGCTCTACGTTTGTGTGCTTAAATTTGTGTGCATATGTTGTTTGTAATGTATATGTAATGTATATATACATATACATTTATATATATTTATTTATAGAAATTTCTGAATGGCAGGGTACAGGGTCGGACTAGATTAGAACTTTCTGGCTTTTTCTTCAGTATTGCTATGATATGCTCTACTTTTATATATCTATATACAGCTCTTCTCGCCTTTCATTTCTCTGCATATCTGTACTCTTTTCAGCTACCTCATACCTACAATTCATATTATTATGTTTCCACTTTAGGCAAAGGTTCATTAAAATAAATTCAAAGTATGTAATATGTTTAATAACTGTTTCAGAATATACATGAGCTCAACTGTCTGTCGAGTGGAACGTCGATTTCAATTGTGATAGAGCATTAGTTGGCACAAATATGCCCAATTTGGGCCACATCATGATTACAGAGCATAAGAAGCCACCAAAGTGAGAAATGGAAGCTGCAAAAGGGAATAGAATCAGAGCAACAAAGAGGCGGAAAAAAACTGAGTGTACACATAAAAGAAATGAAATCCATGTGGGGGGGGCGGAGGCAGGAACAGGAATCGGCAGCGATGGCAGCATCAAGCAGCAGTCTCTTTGCCAAAGAGAGCTGAGCCGGGCCGAGCCGGGCCATGCCAGGCGAAAGATAAGTAAAAGACCAAAATTAAATTGGACATTTATCAAGAGATTTTTATTGATGCCCCAAGTGGCGGCCAGAGTAAACACAGACGCCAACACAAACACACACGACGGGGCGCCGCAGACGACTGGAGACAAAGTCAAGTGGCAGGGACGACAAATGCGGCCAATTATCGTTTTGAGTGTAAAGTTTTATTGGCAAGCGGAAAGTTGATTTTATTTAAATGTTGCCACTGACGATGGCAGCAACAAATTGCTGTAAGACACGAAAGCATAAATTAGAGCCCCCCCCCCACTACCCACAGGTTGGCCAGCTAATTGCGACCATTAGCGTAGCGAGGCAGCAGCAGCAACAACAACAACAACAACAATAACAGCACAGCGAAAACAATTATAGCGCATTTAATCACCTGCTGAAATTGTAATTGTGTTGCATACTTTTTGGCTGGCACTGTACGCACGTACACACACACACTCAGTCAACTAATTACACGGACAGCTTAACAACAACAGACCCATAAAACAAAACCCCTCAACCCGTCGAGTGCAGAAATTCAGATGAAACATGAATTGTTGGCAACGCGATTTTGAATTTATTGCCTGAAATTAACTTTCGCAAAATAATTCACATAACTTGGGGCGTGCCGAAGGGCAAGCCAAAGTGGCTTAGTAAAATAATTTATGGTTCGGCAAAATGCCCAATTGCCGCCACATAGCCCCCAGCCCAACTTCTTTCTCCCCCTGTCTCTCTCTCTCTCTCTCTCTCTCTCTCTCTCTCTCTCTCTCTCTCTCTCTCTCTGTCACTCTGTTTATTCTCCTTCTATCTATCTGCCTGGCAGCTTGTAAGTCTGTCCAAGCGCAGTCAAGTGCAAAAAACAAAGCAAATTAATTGCAAGTCAAAGCGAACCTTTGACTCCATGAACACAACGCACCTTTATACACATTATCAGACATACACACACACGCACGTACACGCACAATCGCACTGACAAGTGCTGTAGCAATGCCTTTATCAATATATCCTTTTAAACCCGAACTAGACTCTAATCAAATGGGACAGCAGCTGCTTTTTCCGGGCAGCATTCGAGACGGCTGCTCAGTGATGCGTGGCTAATATGCTTTTGGCCATAGACACGCCCCTTTGACCGGATAAATGCGTGTCTGGCAAGGCAGGACGCTGAGCGCTGCTCCACGCTTATGGCCCGTTGCCCTGCCAAAAAGCGAGCCACTGAACCATTGGACGGCCGCATCAACAGCTGCCAAACGCTCCCCACGCAAATTTATACTATCGAGCACAATTTTCACGCGTTTTTGTCAACAAATTTCACATTCCATTAACCTGGCGCAACTTGTGCCAGCGAATGATAGAGCATCATTCAGCGGCATTAATTGAAGAAATCAATTCGATTCCAGCTAAAGAGAAATCATTCATAACTTATAAGTGCTTCGATGCCGAGCTCATCTTGATAGGTTTCTATTATTGTAAGCTGCTCATTTCATCTCGTATCTATGTATGACACGTTTGACAGCTGCGCGTTTGTTTTTCCGTGAAGGTTGCCAAGCGGTGCAAATGACAAAAAATCGTAAGTATAAAGTGAAAAGGGTGTACATCAAAATGCCGACAATCAGATACCCTGCCCTTAGCTTATTCGTAGAACGATGGTGTATCGATAGAACTGTGTTGTATATAAAATATATTCAAGATAATACTTCATATATCTATTGCTCTCATCATTTATAAAGAAGTACAGTATCAATATAAAGGTGTTCAACTTTGCTAAGTATTCGCTGGCAGTAAAAAGTTGCCAAGCTGTTGGATAGAGCATTTGCTGTGAAATGACTTTCGGATGATCAACAGAAGCCGTCAAAGCACGGGCAGCCGGGATTGCGGAAGACCCATTTGGGAAATTGACAGAGGGCACAGGTGACAAAGACAGCGGAGACAGGCTATGGGGCGAGCTAAACTTAAAGTTGCCTACTGATGGCTGCTGCAGCAACTGCCGCCACTTGAGGTGACAGTGCAACATGTGTGAGGGTGAGGGTGCGGACGCCTCTCGGATGTCAGCGGCAAACATGCGGCAGACAATTTCAGTAAAAGCTTTGCTCCGCGGACAGTGGCGGGAGTCGGCTGGCTGAGGCGCCGGCATAATGAAACGTGGACACTTCCCCAGATGCGTTGCTTTGAAAGTGCTATCGCTGCAGCGGCACGGCTGCAGCTAAGTATCATAACTCAAGTCAGTGCCTGGCGACTGTCCCTGTCACTCAAGGAGTGTGAAAAACCAGCCAAGATGCTCAAGAGTCATCCTGAGGCGTTGCTGCTGGCATTATGCAAGTGTCCCAAAGCAGCAGCAGCTGTTGCAGCACCAGCGCCAGCAACTGCAGCAACAACACTGGCAGCAGCAGCAGCTGTATCTGCCCTTGCATGCACTTAACATGTTGTACCACAAAATCGTCAGCCATATGCGGCGCATATTAATTTGATGGCACTCATATTTATGCCAAAGCAAAGCGTTTTCATTCTTTATGCTGTGTTGCCTGCCAGTGCCACGGTTGTTGCGACATTTTTTGACAAGTTGCACTCAGAGTCAGCGTCAGCGTCAGCATCAGCGTCAGTGTCGCAGTCGAGTCGTTGTTGCATTTGCAATGCGAATAGGAGTCAGAGCAGCTGTTGCAGCTGCTTTGCATACGGTCGGACAAGTGGGTAGCTGAGGCAAAAAGCTACCAAGCAATGCCAGTCTACTGGAGGGACGATGGCAGGCAGGAAGGGGGGCAACTGCAACTTATACTGAGGCCCCCCTCTGTGAATTTTCTACTATTTTTGCTTTACTTTTTTTTCAGTTCTGTTCTTTTTTTTTGTCATGGCGCATTCCACTTTAATTATTTCAGCAATGCTGCCGAAGCCGCTGGTAACGACATCAAATTTACATACGCAATTTCATTGTTGCCGCAGGATCTGGCCATTGTCGTGCTGCTGGTTGTCCGCCTCGGTCGCCTCAGTTGCCTCCGTTGCCGCAGCTTGTTGCAGCGAGCTTCGCCTGTCCCTTACCACATAACGCATTTTATATTCAAATTTTTTCACTGTTGTCTGGCAGTCATTGCAAATTCTGCCAGCAGTTTGGCTTCTTTTTGTTTTCTGCACTTGACTTTTGCTCGCGGCCTCCTGTTGTATAACGTCAGCTCCCCCGGATCTTCTTCGCCCCCTCCCCAACTCCGCTGGCTGCTTATGTACTCATAATAATCAGTTGCAGTTGCCGCCCCGCTTAAATTTAGTGTCAATTTTACTGGCACTTACACACACACACACACACACACTCACACACACGACGATTGTTCGCCCAACTATAATATGTTTCTGTATGACAAAGGGCATATACGAGATCTGTGCAAATTCATGGAGCAGCGAGTCCAAAAGCAAGCAGCTTCAGTTTCCATTTACATATATTATATAAATATATGTCTGCTGCTGACTAACATGGCAGCAGTCTGCAGAGACTTCTAAGGTCTGAGTGCAGCTGAAGAGCCAAGCTAACAATGCACTTGGAGCAGAGTCTTTTCTTTTCGCATACATACGTCAGTTTGTTTATTTGAATTTCAGAATTAAAACTATTCTTTTAAATAGTCTATCGCAATCATAAAGGACATTAATCGCATATCGCATATGTACTTCACGACTTCTAAACAAATATTCCCACTGGCTGATCAGAGAGGTCGATAATCCTGAGACACAGAGACTTCGTATACAAGAAAGTTTTAGCATCTCTTAAGAAACACTTACGCATAGCAAAAGTATTTTACATAAGTTGCCACCTCCGGCTTTGGAATGTCCTTCTTGGCAAATTGTTTATGGAGTCAGTGTGCAGTTAGTGCTGGGGAGGTGTCCAACCGTCAGCGAGCAGCTTTCAAGTCTCTTGATCGCAGGTGCTGTACTCATGTTAAATGTAGCGCAATAATGAGACGAGAAATTTGCATTTCGTTTGGAGTGGCAAATGCAATAAACTCCAAAATAAAAGCAAATAAAAAGTAATCAGAATTTCAGATTTGGCCATAAAGAAAAATAAACACACGGGCTAACAGAGCCAAAAGGAATTAAAAAGTATACTAAATAATACATTTTTGAATTAAAATATAAATCACTTTCACACCATTTTGTCGGTCTCCGTCGACATGGTCCTCTCGGCGCGCCCCTTGTTACGCTCTCGTCGTCCTTTTTTTCCAGGACACTTGTTTATTTTATTACTTTTCAGCGCCGCGCAATGAAAATGAGCGAAAAGAGAAAGTGTGGGAAGAGGAAGGGCGGGAGAGCATAAGAAGGCAAGAGAATCAGGCAACGCGAAATCTTTTTAATATAAAACTGAATTACTTTCAGCAGCGATTTCCGAGAACGGCCCGAGAGTCCCGCACATTAAAATTGACGAACTGTAAAAGAGCTGGCACGCCCACATTTCTATTTGAGGGCCTCCCAATGGGCCATGGGCAGCGTCAACAGTCAGCGAGCCATATTTGCCACAGCAGGTCGCCTTGGGTTATTAGGGTAGCTTATTAACGTGGCCGAGAGCACCAGCCCATGATATAGCCAGAGCATCATTATCGAGTGCTCTGCAGCGCCGCCCACCTCCTGGCAAAAGCAATTTGAACGCTCTGTGTTCTTTTTTAATAGGATTGCGTTTTGGGGAATTACCTGAGCTTAAAGCGAAGTCTAGACAGAGAGAGAGAGAGAGAGTGAGAAAGCGGGAGAGGGAGAAAGTATGAGACACTCTTAAGCGACCACAGGAAACGGAAGAGGCAGCGGAAATGAAAACGGCAACGGACACTTTTAATTTCTCAAAATGGCAACTTGCTGACATCCGGCTGGCGCATTCGATTCATTGATTTAATGCAGAGTAACACAGTGAGCACAGGCCACAGGCGAGAAATAAGAACTCAGCCACAGTTGCGCCGCCTTCCGTGGCAGTGTGGCAGGATGGTCGGTAAACGGGATGCTGAAAAGTGGCTACTTTTCTTTCATTACCCATCTTGGCAGCCGGAGAATTATTGAGACTTGTTGCAAAAGTTCATATCGTGCGAAATAATTCAGAAAATGCCACACAGACTGCTGGCATGCCCACAACCAAAGGTGGCCAACTGGCTGCTGGCTTTCAACCTGGTTACCGAGCTACCTGGCCATGGCTGGCACGGCTTGCATAGCATGGCTGGCATGGCTGCCGTGTCTGTGGAGTGCAGCGACTGCCAGCACCACGGCTTGTCATTTGTGTTTGTGAAATATGCGTTCAATTTTTTACGCTGCATTTTTCGCTTATCTGCCAAATGGCAACTGGCAACTGGCAACTGGCAGCCAGTGCATCCCCAAACAGTGCCAGCAGCGAGGGGAGTGCGCGAGGCATTAGACAGCGGTGTAGAAAATGCTCATATCACGTATACGCAATGTTGTGGCTTGTTGGTTTTCTTTGGGGAGCGTGCTAGCACACTGCAAATTAGCCGCGCAACAGAGCCAACTTATAAAGGGGACGGGATGGCTGAGGGCTTCTTATGGTATGTGATAATTTACTCATTTCATGTGCCATTAGCTGTCAAGAGGCGCCGTGCTGCCATTAATGTTTATGTCTGTCTCTCTCTTTCTCTCACCCGCTCTACGTAAACACACAACACACATATCGACATAGATACACCCTCACATGCACACACATGTATGTACATCTATATAAATCTAAATGTGGCAAGGGTCGATGCTGTGGAAAGCTCTCAACTCACAGCTCCCAGCTCTCGCTTCAAACTTCTTGTCAGTTCATATTTATGTTTAATATTTTAGTTACTTAGAGCTCGTTCGTTCGCTCGCGCGGCTCATATTTATCATGGCTCGCTTTAATGGTGAATCGCCTCCTCAGCTGAATCATTTTGGAGCGAGCTTTCCAGCCTGTGACCCGTTTTGGACATTGCATATCTGCGCTGTATCTCGAAAACTTTATCAGGCCACACAGCAACAACGTCAACGTCGAACTAGAGAGCTGAACAGAGCGGCTAGAAAAGGAGTGCTGGCAGGACAATGGCTTTAGCACTTGCTGTTGCCGCCTGTCCGTTGTTGCACTTGAGCACTTCCTGTGGCCTCTCCAATCACACACACCCACATACAGGCTCACACTTGCATGCACACATACTGACACAGTTGCACAGACAAAGGCAGCTGCGCTTTTGCAGACGTTTTTGGTGGCGCTTCCAGGCTACGCTACGAAGTCAGAGTCCCCGGCTGTGACCTAAATTTTTACCAAATTGGATAAATTTTTCGCATTTTCGCTTTGCTATTTTCATTTTGGTTTTTCTCTATTTTTGCTCTTGTTGTTGTTTTTCTTTTTTCTCTTTTTTTTTTTTTTTGCATCGCTGCGACGGCGACTCTTCTTGTTATTGTTGTGGTTCTTCGCTGCTCAGCTGCTGGTTGTGATTCAGCTCGTTGTTGTTGCAATTTCTCGCCACATTTGATTTATCTCGCCTTATATACAACCCAAACAACATATAAGCACGAGTATAGTACTGTATGTACCAAATTGTGCCGTATCAAGTTTTCTCGTCTCGCCTCTATCTCCATCCACTGCTTCTTCTCTCTTCCATGTGTGTGTGTGTGTGTGTGAGCGTATGTGTGAAGTGAGTCACCGCAGTCGTTGGCTCGACTTTAGCGGCCGCGACTGCCTCAGCATTGTGCTGCTGCTTGTTTGCCACTTGTATCTCCAGAATTGAATCTTGCCCAGGCAGCATCCTCGTCAGTCAGTCACCAGCAGCAGCGCCTGCAAAAAAGCCAGCAACAGCAGCAGCAACGGCAGCAACGGCAGCAGCAGCAGCGCTGCTTGGCTTGTCGTCCTGCTGGCCGCAGCGCTTTTTATTTGAGGCTTCAGCTGCCTGTTGTCCTTTTTTTTTTGGGAGCTACGTGTTAGGCATGGCAGGAATTGTTAGTCAAGGATTGGATTGTGTGGCCGGGGCTGGTCTGTGTGTCGCCCGAAGCTTTTAATCATGATTTACGAGGCGCTGCGACAGACAGACCAGAGGTAAATATAAATGGAATTTTAAAATGTGATCTGATTTAATTATGCAAGCCTGTCCGAAATGTACTGTAGGCAGCATCAAGGCCCTGCTATTCGCCCAGCAGCAGCACATTATTCGCTGTCCTCTGCTTAACTTTGTTGTACGCCATCTATTTATGTGTCAGCCAAAGAAACAAAAAAAAAAAACATCCACAACAAAAACTGTGAAGAAACCAAGACAAACCACGCGTCCAAAACAGGAGCCTGGCGCCATGGCTGATAATTTGTTAGTCGGAAGTCAGCAGCAGCTATTGTAGAGTCTGCGGAGTTGAAGGCAGCGTTATTGGATGCTGCTCATTACGACATCATGCAGAATAAACGCACACATCTGTCGGCTAATTGAATTTGTATTGATTTGCAGCATTTGAGCTACAGAAGAAGAAGAAGCAGAAGAGCTCAATGCACGCTCAAACTGGATTAATTATCAGATTCAATTTGAATTGATTGGCTTAATATGAAAACTCTTCAGTTTTCAATGACGCTTTGTCACATGACAAACCAAATTACATAATCGGGAATTCCTTATGAACAAAGAGATAAAAATACAGGCCAATGCACTATTTTTGATAAAGAAATGCAGTTCTATAAACTTATTAAACGAAGAGTAGTTCAAATATTCAAATGGAAATTGAATAGTGTTATAGTAAATTGGGAACTCTATAATATAAATAAAAATGTTTATTTTTTATTTATTTTTTTTTTTTTTGGTCAAATTTAGCAACTTTATCTTAAGTTAAAAAATCTATAGTCTACTTTTCAGCGATTACCTGCTGGTAAAATTTATAAATTTTAATACTCAGTAAATCAGTGTATTTAATAACACCGTTTACATTTTACAAAGCAAATCGTTTCTTATTTATAAATAAATGTATTTCAAATTAAAAGTGAATAAGTCAGAAATGTATTTAATTTCTTAGCACATTTATTATGACTTATGGTATTATGGCAGCAGCAAAGCTCATATTTCCATGTCTTTCAGTACCGCATAGAAAGAATGCTCAGGTCTAACAAGCATTTAAATATGCAAATGCATATTTGTTCTCGTATTAGCATTGTTCTTGATGCTGTTTCTTTGCCATGGATATAAACTATAAATTCCTTTACAATTCCATAAAAGTGACTCTTCGCTTTACATAAGCAGGCAAGAAGCTCTTTTCATTGTTGTTGTTGCTGTTGTATTCTTCTCTTTATGCCCGCATGCTTTTTGCATCCTTACCCTTGTCGCCGGCAACTGGACTCGTTGGCTGCTAGCTCTAGTTTGGTCTAGCCAGCTCCGTTGTCCGACCTACCACAGCCATCGTTTAGTTCGTTTTTCCTTTTTTTTTTTACTTTCAGCATTCGCTCCGTTGCACTTTGTTATATTGCAACCAATTGGCCGTGGCGTAGGCAGAGAGCGCAAGGAATTTATGCGCCATGTTGTCTATTAGCCATTGGGGTCAATGTTTTTCCACTGCCACTGCCACTGCCTCAGCTACAGCCAGTGGCTCGCACGTTTGCATTCGTGAGCTCATGTGGCGATGCTTTGTGGCATCATCGGGACGCCGCTTGAAAAATCAAATTCCCCATACGGCACGGCCACAATATGGTGTATGCGTATACATGATGCTGATGGGACCCCATTGTGTTGTGTGCTTAACGAAAAACAACCATGCAAATTGCAAAGGAACAATTTCAAATGAAACATATTCAAAAAGACAGAGAGAGAGAGAAGAAGAAAAAAAAAAACGGAACGGAAAGAAAAGACCGCACAAGTAGAAGCCCAAATTCCCCAAGCCGAACACCGCACACAAACAAATACAAATAGCAAGGAATATACGCTGGAGTATCTGTAAAAGTGTGTGTGTGTGTGCGGTATTTATATACACACATGTACGCACAAATATATACATGTATTTGCAGTACTAACATCAAACGTTTTGCTCTCGATGCTCACAGCTTCTGGTTGTCCTATCGCCCTCCACCTCCACAAGCTCCTCCACCTCCAGTTCCTGCTCCTGCTCCAACTCCAACTCTTCGCAGTTCTCTCGTCAACGATGTTGTTTTCTTTGCAGCCGCCATCGTTGACATCCTCATCCCCATGCTCAACCTCATCGGCGGCATCATAGTCATCGTCATCGTCATCGCCATTGCCATCGCATAGTCAATATGTTTTCATTCAATTTGCAAAGCATTTTCATAAAATTTCCCCACAAAAAAAAAACATTGCGCATATACAAATGTATATACATATATATTTATACATACATATATATATATATCTATGTATCCTTATATTATATTCCGACGCTTGGCTGATATGCAAGAAAGTTTGGCATGCGAGGCACAGCTTCCACATTGGCAATGGGAAATTATGCGAAATGTGCTCGATTTGCGTAAACAAACCGGAAATGATGGTCTTGCCTACTGTCCATTTTCAAAATGAATGCTATAGGGAGTGGGGGGTCTGTCCCCTGCGCCCCCCTCCCCTCTCCCTCTTTCAGTCTTTTCATGTAACCCCAAATGCTCGACAAAGTATTTATGCATTTATTTATTTGGCAAAAGGATCAGTCGCCTCTCCGCGCTCTGACTCATTGTGTGCCTATTATGCTAATTGAACAGTAAAAAAAAAAAACAGCGAAACGAGCCAACAAAAAAGCACAAGACTCGAGCTGAAGTTTATAGGCGCAGCGCGTGCTCTGAGGCCCAAAACAGGCCTCGGAACCGTACCTAGGACTCATAAAAATTTCACTCGCAGCGCAACTGAAAAAAAGTATGTAAATGCGCTGCGCACGGGCCGAATGAACAAATATTTTTAATAAAGTTCAAGTCCTAAGCTGCTTTACTGACCAAACGCTCTACGCAACATAATTAGAGCATTGGCAACTTGTTCTCATTGTTGTTGTTGTAGTTGTTGCTGTTGCTGCTGTTGTTGTTTATTCTCGGGCTCTACCACAAGAGCGTCGGTTATTGCAAATTGAATTAGTAACCACCGCAAAAAGTCGACAGCTAGCAAAAATCCCTTTTGCTCATTTGCCTTTATGCTACGTGCCAGGCAAATCAAAGGCAGTGCCTGCTCCAACCTACCCCCTTCCACGTCTGCCGACCTGGCCGAAACCGCAAATGGAAATGTAAATTTGCCGTTGCCCACGCGACCACAACCCATTGTGCACCGATCCCAGGCCCACTCCAGTCTCGGCCTGAGACCCATTGCTGCTTCAGCCCCAAGCCGCGACCCGTTGCAGCAATTTAATTTCTTAAGCAATTTTCATAATCTGCAGCAAATTGTTTCTGAATGCTGCCAGGCCAGGCCTCGCCCCCGGAGCGGACCGGCGTTGACTGACCCGTTACATTTTATGCAGTTGGCTGTTAGGGCTGGCTGCATTTCAGCCACAAGGCAGCTGTCTGACAGTCGCCCCCTGTCCCCCTGCCCCCTGACTACCTGCCACGCCGCCCACGCAGCAAGCACAATTTCGTAATGCACTAGGCAAAGTTTTCGCTGTTTTTTATTAATTTCCAGTCGCTGCCCTTCGACCGTCGACGACCTCATCGCGCCCTTGAGCCAGCTCTCGACTCGCCGCCACTGCCTGCTGCATAATTAAAATTGCAGTAAAATTCTAAGCGCGGCCAACGGCAAGTGTCGTAGCAGCTGCTGTTCCTGCTGCTCCGGCTCCTCCTACTTCTGCTTCTTCTTCTTCTCCTGTTCCTTAAGCATCGTTCACACCACACAAATAACGGCCAAGATGCTGCCTCACTAGCATATTGGAATACACATACCCTATAAATACATGCGAAATCTCTTATGCAAATCGAAACACTGACAAAATCTGGGATGCAATGTGAGAGGTTGACTCTTTAACTGTGCTTCAATTATAGTTAAATTGTAATACATTTTATATATAAAAAATACGTTAATTAATTTTAATTAACTTTAAATATAACTATTAAGTCCTATATAGATGGAAACAGTTTAATATTGAATTATTATTTTCTATTGAATAAAATAAATTGGATTAAAATTAAATCAAAGTGGGAAGTTATTTAATAATAAATTATTATTTAATTTTAATTATAGATAAAACTATAAAGAGGCAACATTTTTAATGCTGGAATATTAATAAATACATATTTGTTTTTTTTTTTTTTTTTTTTTTTTTTTTTTTTTTTTTTTTTTTTTTTTTTTTTTTAAATATTATTCATTAATATTTGCATCTACTTCAAGTAGTATTCAATAATATTTCTCTAGGGTATCTCAACAGCCTCTTCCCATTTCCTATAGAATTTCACTTAAATGGGAACAGATGCAAATGACAATAGTTAAATTGTTGAAGTAGTGTGAACTGTTTTTAAGCCCTCTGGTGCTTGTCGGCTGGGCCAACTGCTTTTTGCCAACTGCAATGGCCTCAGAATCTGGCATTTCGGTCTTGTCAACTATTTGGTGCTGTCGCTTGTGGGCACTTAACAGCTTCCCCCAACGGCCCCTGGCATGGCCCATTGACTGCAGCTAATTGTCGCCCCATGGGCGTTCAAAATGGCAAGGCCAAAATTTGCAAATACACGCACACACACACACTCACACACACACAAAACCAATTAAGACGCCCGCGGCATGCTGTCACCCAGCCACCCAGCAGCCGCGCCACCCCCTCACGGTTTGGGGTTGCCTAACCCCACAGGGCGGCACAGCGAGTCGCGCGTGATAAATCAAATTTGGTTGCCTTAACAATATTTGCACATACGGCGTCCTGCACAACACAAATCAAATCAAATTAAAACATAAAGCGTGCTTGCCTCTATATGCGTGTGTGAGTGTGCGTGGGTGTGTGTGTGTGTGAGCATATGTTACAGCGGTGAGCGGTTGAGGCTGAAGGTTTAGGCCGACCGAATTGGATATAGTCGTTTATTATTCCAGGCGCATGCAGCCGCCATGTTGAGTCAGGCGACGCGTTTATGACGCTGACAGAATTATGAGGCCTACATGCGTTGATTTCTGATGCTTCTGATGCTGCTGCTGTCGGTGCTGCTGCCTCCACCGCCGCGTAACCCGCTTTAAATATTTTCACGCAAATAAACTAAACTGTAAGCCGATGCGCAGCAAATGCTCGCAAATGGTTTTTGCAGCCAAAAAAATAAAAGCGAAAAATGAAAAAAAATCAGAAAATCGCAAAACGTGCTTCACATATTTGCAGAACATGGCTCATCCGCTCAGATTCTTCGCAGCCCCATCATAAATACATCAGTCGGGTGCAGGCCTGCCAGGAGCACTTGAAGGCTGCGTCACCAACGCAGACGCCGCCTGTCGCTGGCAGCGTGTCACGCGACCTGTCAGCAGCCATAATCTGACATTTTTATTAAAATGTTTGCGCAGCGAACATTAACTGTGACAACTTAGAGGCCCGGACCGGCCCGGCCCAGTCCGAGCGGCCCCCGAGGACCAGAGCAGCACACAGCACCAGAAGGACTCGGGAGCTCAGCCCTACAGCCTCTGCCTGAGCCCTGGGACGGGGCATCCTGTGCTCCTTTAGCTGCTCACTTGATAGTCATCCTTTTTGTCATTTTCTCAGCTCATCATTGATTGCTCTGCTCCCGAGCGCATCACAAGGAGCTGCGCTGCTGCTAAGCAAGCTAAGTAAGTGCTCCTTTGTGCGCATTTCGCACCTGCTCTCGCACCCGGCGTCTCTTGGCGTAAGCTCTGGACATTCGTTTTTGTTTAATTGCACAATGATCTTTTAATGGACTAAAATGCTGAGACTGAAGGGCTTCATTGTTAAAACTCTAATTGAGCAAATTGATATCAATGGAATAAACACACCGCCACCAGCTAACCATAATAAATAACAAAAACGATATTTGAGTTTTCAGTTTAGTTCCATTTTACTGAATGGTGTGATAGAGCAGCATTTGGCTATGGCATTCAGCTTAGGCAGCAAATTGTCGCTCACAAAATCCCTCGCACACACCCAGACACCTACACACCCACACCCACACCCACACGGACACACCGTTCGCCTTGCAGCTTACACACACCCATGTGATGTATTAGGCTCGCCCGATTGATGCATAAATAAAAAATCAAGCGTAATATACAGATTCGGGCAAAGTACATTTTCATGTTGCTGTTAGCAGCGCTTAAAATAAAAGCAAAACAAAATTTAAGTACAGCTGAGCCTATGCGATATCCCAGTATCTAGGTGGGTATATATTTTGAAGAGTTTGCGCAGGTTAGTCCCCTCAGCAAAAGTAAAACTCTTTACTCTCTTGATAGCCAAATAAAATATTTCTATTTGAGTTGGTTTTAAGGCTTGCAAGGGATTAGATTTGAATTTAGTTTTGTTTTACATTTAGAAAATATTTTAAGATATTCGTTGCATATATTTTGTATCATTTTTCTTTATAATAATGATAGGCTGAACTAGTTTTACTAAATTCAGATGGGAAAAAAAATTATCTTCCATTAACTGGCTTAAAATTCTTTGAATTTGTGTATGAATTGTTAAAAGAGATATGCAAAGAATTTAGCATATATGTATATATTGTACATACTAAATAGAAAAGGGCAGTAAGAAAAGCACTTAGCATTTCCGAAACTGTGTGATTCGAGCAGCTAATGCACCCGCCACAAAACAAAGATTTCTTCATCTTTTCTCCTTCGGTAGGATCTTTAAGTACTCATGTATATATTGAAAACTTCAAGTTTATCCATTGCAATCGATTAGACTGAAGACATTCAGCATTCAGCCATTGTGAAAGTAGATATCGTACGGGCACCCTTCTGCCAGTATTTTACAATTTTTCAATTTCTGGCAATTTGGAGGTGGGCATATTTTTGTTTACTTTGCTGGCAGCCGATTTTATTCAGTTTCCCTTTGCGTTTTGTTTTTCTCCTTCTGCCAAACTCACGCACATACAAGAACACACACACACAGAGGCAGCCAGCTGACGCAGCGCGAATCAATCAAATCAATGTAGAGTTGTTGCCCCTGCCAGGGTTTCGGATTGTATGTTTGGTTTTTTGTTGTGGTAGCGGCGCGGGCATTGCAAGAAATGCCAAACAATAAAAAGCAAATACGGTCGCAGACAAAGATCACACACATCCACCTACACACACTGACGCACAAGCACACGCACACATGCATGCACCCATAATACAAAGTGGCGTAAACTAACTAAATAACAGTAACAATAACTTAAGTGTGCTTTTTGTATTAGCAAGGGCAGCGCACGCTTGATGGGCCACTGGGCTACTGGGCTAGTGGGCGAGTGGGCGAGCGGACTGGAGAGCTGAGGGACCATCTCGATATCTAGGTTCAACTCCCGACCCACCTCGGCACCCGGCCACGGGCGTCTGCTGCAAAGTTTTTATTTATACACACGTTTCGTGTGCTACAAAAGCAGCAGCAGGAGGAACGGCAGCAGCATCAGGAGCATGGACTGGGAAAATGGCAATCGCTACGTTTCGTTTCATTCGTTTGTTCGTTCGTTTGTTTGTTTGTTTATTTGTCATTTGCTTTGTTTCGTGTGTTGGCAATCTATGCCATGCTCCTAAATTGACTGGCCAGGCAAGTGGAGCACACACACACGCACACACTCACACTCGCACACATCTATATTCAGTGGACGAAGGAAAGAATCCCGTACGATTGTTAAAGCTCACGTACCGCACACAGCAGTGAGACCAACGGCCACATGTCGTATACGTAACGTGGCATATCTTTTCGCCAACCATCTACACCGCATCCCCTGTCCCCATGTCCCACCCCCTCTCTATCTTTGTGTATTTGTAATCAGCCACAGAGAGCGGCTAGCCGCGCGCCCAAGCGACAAGTGCTCACATTCTCAAACAAACACAGACACACACATGCCCACACTCGGACACACACACTACGAAGTTTCGATACTTTTAATTATTGCGTACATGACCGTAACACTCTCGCCGGACTTTAGAGGTGACAGCAGTCAGGTCCGAGGACCGGACCCGTTTAGTGCACGTATGTATTAATCAGAGAGAGATAGAGAGTGAGGGAGAGAAAGAGCTGTGAAGTTTTTTCATTCTTCTGCCTTGTTCGTTCCACCCATTATTCCCAGCTCAGGTCCTGCTCAGCTTGTGAGGGATATTGTGCGTGTGTTTTTGTCTTGGGCTGGACTGCGCTAGTTTTCTGACTTTGTACCTTTGGACAGAAAGTTTGGCTTCATTAAAAATCAGTAGACGTTTCATATTTTCAAGAACGTGACACAACGTGCCCGAAATCTGAAAAGCCTTGGGCGAGGCTGGGGAGCAATTATGAGACCGCATGCCTGTATTTTCGGTGTGCAAGGCTTGTGGCTAACCTGATTGACGCATAAACAGGCAATTAAATGTAAAAAGCAGTTTCAATTGTTGCAATCACCTGCAGCAAAAGTGCGTTAAATGAATTTCCACGCACGCGTTTCAAATCAAATTTACGAAAATTTAATTTCAGGCTCGCTTTCATGCTCCGGCGAATGTGCGTGCGTGTCCCATGTGATACGCAACAGAAATGCCAACACACACACACACGCACACACATACTTACCAAAATCGGTAAGGTCCTGTGTGTGTGCGTTGGCGTGTTTGCCTCTGCCAGCGCCGGCCCGGGCGCCTGGTCTTCTCCATCTATGACCAGGCTACGGGCACGTTCCTAGATTTGTTTACTTTGTAGCCAGTGGGGCGCACAAATAAATTTCTATAAATTCTTGCGCGGCATTTCATTTGCCGTACTCGTTGTCCTAAAATGCCAGCAGAGTCAGTCACAGACTTGGTTTCGAGTGCACCCCATGAACATTTCCATGAGCCGGGAGAGCGACAGGAGAGGCGGGGCCTCTGGCTTATTTATTTATTCATTCGCTGCGCTCTCTCGCAACTCGTGTGTGTTTGTTTGCAATTTTCTGAGCGAAACGATATGCCAGAGTTAGGTGGCAGACACAAAAGCAACCAGCAGCAGAGGCAGAGGCAGCGGCAGCGGCAGCAGAAGAAGCAACTGACTTCAAATAGCATCTAGAGACGGCACGCATTGTGACCCCGGCTTGCAAACCTCATTCCTAAGCATATTTAGAAACATCGCTGCCCATAATGTTGACCCGAATTTTTGGCAAAATGTTTACACATAAATAAAGCAACAAGAAAGCAAATGCTTCAGCATTTCGCACTGCGAATGCCCTGCAACAGTTTTCCATCAAATATAATATTTAATTCGGAATATTTAAATTACATAAATTTATAATTAAATTAATTTCAGTATAAAATAAAAAATATATATACTTCTATAAATATTTGAATTTCCTATTATTTTGTAATTTCAAATATTTCAATGTGTTCAATGAAAGAGTATCTCATAGGCATTTTGTGGCAACCACAAATGATGCGCCAAGGGACAACTGCGCAATGTTGGGTCAACAGACGGGTTAAGTCCTTCAATGTATTTTATCTTCGCCAAGCAACACTTGGGCTGGAAATATTGCCAAGGCAGAATAAATAAGATTCGATTTATGTGTGTGTAGTCCCAGAAAGCGTTACTCCAATGGGCTTCCGTGTTTATTTATAGACGTTCAAATAGTTCGTTTAGCATGCTCTTCGGCAATCTGCAATCGTCATTCGGCATTCGGTTTCGGCATTTCGACGTTGGGGACTTTTATCACACAAGTTTTCTGTTTCACTTTCAGGCCGCAAACATTTTTATTTGCGTTGCGGATTTGTGTATTGTGCGCCATGTTTCGCTTCCTGTGGCAGCACATTTTTAATGAATTTACACGACGCGTCGTGGGGATTGAGGGTTGCTCGCTCTCTCCACTTGATACGTATAAATTCGACCTCATTTCATATTCAAAACACATTCGGTAAATATTGATACGAGCGCAAATTGTTTAAAATACGCAATTCCAGCTACAGTTCAAGACAAATTGTTAACTAAAACCGAAAAACGCAAATCATGCGATTTTCCAAAGTTTCTCTGCTGCGCAACCCATGCGTCGTCGTATACTTGATTATGAACAATCAGGCGCAGAATTTGCCAAGCCAAAGGCGCCCAGCAAAAACCTAGCTAATTGTATAATTAGGAGTCCCAGCAGCCAGCCCCTATCGTAACCCGATCAAGTAAATTAAAATTGATGCTGATGCCAATTTTTTAGTTTCAAACTTTTTTTACTCCCCCCCAGCCACACAGAAAACCACCACAAAATGATTAATTATGCCTCCAAAGCTGCACGTCAAAGCAGTGAATTTTACTTTTGAGCTACCGGAGGGTATTAGTTCATAGTGGCAAGCCAAAAAAGAGGGATAGCTTAGAGCCGGATATCGTTATGGCCACATAAAATTTGCGGCTTTTTGTTGAAAATCATTGCCCCATTGGCGCTCCATTGTATAAGTGTAAAAGTTTTTCGATTATGCAAAAGTTGATGGCAATGGCATTACTCACACACACACTCTGACACACACGCACACACAGATACACTGGCATAAATTAGCACACACTCGCTAAGCCTTAAGCTAATTTAGCAATTTTCACTCTGTATGGGAGATAGCAAATGCAGGAAAATCGAGCATTTTAATTGGAAATCTTTGACAGCGCATAGCATTTGGATATTGCATGTACGATTGTTGTGAGTGAGCGACTTGCTGCAAAAGACTGTCATGCGAGTGTGTAAGGAAAAACATTGATTGATTTATCTGTCAGTGGATTGGAAGGCAGTCAAATGTGCACAATGCTCAAAGCTCGCACAGGGGGCCGAAGCGAGCCAGAGTTGAATGTAAAAATTGCAATTGTTAACTCAACTTGTGCTGTTGTTTTTCAGTTCAGTTGAATCGTTGCCTCGTTGCCCCACTCCCTCGCCTTGCCCTGCCCTGCCCCGGCTCAGTCTGGGCTCTGCTGTCTATTTTCTGCTTATTTGAGTTGCCTTCATGTCTTTCACTGTCACTTAGTTAGCTTTGTGCCCGGACGCTGGCCAAGCAAAAAATTTATGCAATATTTTTGTTGTCTTTCTCATAGGTCGATCGACCCGGCACATCATATGCCGAGCTGCCTTTGTGTAGGCCCTCATGTACATATGTATATTTGTGTGGCAGTGGTCAAAGTTCATTTAAAAATCACATGCCTTGCACACGCAGCGCACGTCCAGGCCCATAAACTTGCCACATTTACATAATATGCTGCCCCATGCCACACAAAACTAGTCAACAACGGAGCAGCAAGCAGCAAGCAGCAAAGCAGCCAAACTTGGCACGGAACGTATTTCACCAATAAATTGAGGAAATGCTCTGCTGCAAACTTCACCCGGTTGCCCCGCCCCATGTGCTGGATGGCATTGCTTAAAGGAATGACTTGATTTTTGATTCCGGAATTCAATCCAAATATCGCTGTGCTCACAGGCTCTGATGACTGTCGCCTTGAAGAGGAATTTAAGCTGCTGCAGCTTGTGGCTTGTTATGTGCACAAGGCTTTATTAATAGCAATTTAGCAAGGAGTATGTGTGAGTTCAAAATCAAAAACGAGCTATTCAACATCGTTACACAACTGTTGGAAAATATACAAAATACTTTATCAAATATTTAATAAATAAACGAAAATAGAATAATAGGTAAACTTTCGTCATATTTATGGGAACAAAATAATAGTTGCAAAAAGTTTTGCTTTTAGAAAAAAAAAGAAAAAGGAAAGTGAAAAAAAAAATTCTTTAGTAAACAAATATCAAAAATATATATCAATCGTAATATGTTAACCATATGTCGAATACCGAAAAATAAAATCACCGTTTCTACAATTCAACACAAGGTTGCAAGGCTCTTAAATACATTTTAGTTTAATGTTTGTTTTTTTTTCAGAATAATTTTAGTTTATTATTTTTCAGAAAAATGTTAGTTTAACGTCAACTTTTGCCGTATTCAGATTTTTAAGGGAAAGAAAAACAAGAAAATAGTAGTTCTTTTGCTATTAAAAATAAACAGAAAATGTCAAGAAAAATTCATCGGAATTCGCATATAAAAAAATGTTGCATGTATATGGAATACAAAAGAAATGCTAACGCCTAGAATTTAATAAAATGTTGCAAAGCTCTTAAATACTTTCTCCAGTTTGCTGCTGCAACTTAATCAACCTGTGCGTCTGCTCGAATAGTTTAATGCCAATTGGAGGCCGTGTGGCAAATGTAAATGTGCTGCGAGTCTTCGATTAATTCATTATGGTTGGGCAGCTAGACAAACTGTCAACGTGCGCCAGTTGTCAATGTTGTAGTTAAGGGCTTAGCTGTGGCATTAGACGTCGATTTAGCAATGGGCCGGGACACACTCTCCAAGTGGGAAGTTTTGGTGTGCTAAGAACGCTTAAAAGCGCTTCGGGCCAGGCTTAGGCAAACTTATGAATGCGCGTGATCACAACAGATATAGGCACACACACACACACACACGCTCACTAACACATTGAAGTGTTGGTGTCAGAGAGCTGATAAAATGTGAAGCGGATTAAGAGGTGCTTTCTGTTCACAGACTTCCACTGCCATCCAACCTCCCATCCACCCAACCACCCAAACACTGACTATGGCTATGAGTCAGGGCCTGTCGCCGTCGCACAATCAGTAAATGGCACTTGATTCACGGCGCAAGTGGAATTTTTGATAACTTTAGCCAAAGAAGAGGCAAAGTTGGTCAAAAAGTTGGCTGTCGCTTTAATGCGTATAAATGCTTAGCTAGGCCAGGCTAGGCTAGGCCACCATAGGATAGGCTAGCTAGCTGCCTGACAGTGTGTATAAGTAAGTATGATTCGAAGGCAATGACTGTGCCGCTCTCAAAGCCAAGTTAAATCCAGTGCTGACTTGGCCGCTGTGCTTTACGTGCTTTCGCCGATGCTTTCTTTCCTTTTCCTTTTCTCTTTCATTTTGTTTGTTTTGTTCGCTTCTTTTCTTTTTTGTTACGCAAAGTTGACAAAGTTTGCAGCTTGAACATTTGCGCCTCAACGCACAGGCAAGCATACGCACACTCTAACACTCACACACCCACACACATACTCACACACTCGCGCCCTAACTGGCACACTCTCACATACACATAATTCAAGTAGAAGCTGGCAACACGTCACACAAATGTCGCCAAAAGCAACTCTCAATGCACGCCATCAATCTTGGGTCTAGCCCCGGCGCTGCGCTCGGCGCAATTGAATTATTACAACGGGTCGAACAGCGTTTTGCCCGCTGGTCACTTAACCAGCAGCAGCAGCAATAACAGCTACAACAATAACACTAACATCAACATGAGCATTACTTAGCAGCTAGACAGCCAGCGGCCAAAGGCGAGGTCGATAACAAGACAACAAGAGCAACGACACTCATTTGCAGTCCTGTTTGTGTATTTAAGTTAGCCATTTGGCCATTTGGCCATTTAGACATTTGGCCCCGCCTTGAGCAGAGCTGTCAAATGGAAAAGATTCAGAAGTGGCTAGAAATAAATTTATAACTTTCATTTGTAAACTTTATAAGCTAGAGTAAACTGGACAAGTTGATAAGCAAGCGCTTTCATCAAGAACAATTACCATTGTGTAATTAAATAATAATATTTGCCTATGAATCATGACGTTAGGCACAACACTCGTCCAGTCTGTCATGGTTAATTAAGTGTTCATCAAAAATTAACTCATGTTGAAAATTTTAATAGTTTCTGTAAGCCAACTTCTATTAAAATAATTATATTGACAGTGTTTACATTCATGAAAGGAAGAATCTTAATTAAAGCACAGTTTGCGTTGCTAGGTTTCCATGCATGCCATACACAGAGCATACTCATTTCCTGTCCATCAATAAGTGTTGCAAAACTGTTGCAAATTAAATAATAAATGTGATATGGAAGTGAAAGAGCTGCTACGACTGCTCTGGGTCATTCTGTATGTGGAAAGTTATTTAATGCTGTTAGACTCCATTTGTCCATACAACAATTTGGCTATAAAACGGCTAATCTGCCATCACTGCTGCGGCTTTCCACCACTTGACCTTGTGACTGTGACAGCTGCGTATACATTTTCTTGTTGTACGCGCAGAAAATTAAAACAATTTTAACAGCTACTCTCGATGTCGTCCGTCGTTAGTTGCTTGTCGCTTGTCGTTTGTCGTTTGTCGTCTACGTAGCTCCATAAATAAAACATGTCAGCTTGTTATTGCTGGGTCCAGACAGCGTTTGAGCCTGGTCCAGAGTTCAGGTCGTGGCTCGCGCTGCTTGTTAGTGTTATTGGTATTGGTATTGGTATTGCCTTTGTTATTGAACTATTTACATTTGTTGCTGGGCTGCTGCCGCTAATTTACGACTGCTGCTGAGGGCAGCAGGAGCAGATGCAGGAGAAGTCGGCCCTTTTGGTGTCTGCACATTAACGTGGCCTTTAAGCAACCAGCAAATGGTTGTACATAAATAAATATGCGACGCATAAATCGCTCTGCTATAAACAAGCCAAAACAGGCGTCAACCAATTTATAGCCATTGATTTTTCAACGCCCTGCATGTGATAGAAACTCAGCCCCATCCGTCGACCCGACCGAAAGTGAAACTTTTTTGGAGCACACAAGTTTGCAGGTCAGCCGCAGCGCTTTAATATGGGCAACGAGTGTATTGGCCATATTGTCAGCTGGGGCCTTGTTGCTGTTTGGGCCCGTTGTCACGGCCCAACTGACACTTATTAGATAAGTTTCTGCGACTGGCCGAGACTGCCGCTGCTGCTGCGCAGCTCATCATTTGGCCATTCGCACGACGGGGCAGACTGACTCTGATTTTAATTACTTAGCTTAGCTAAAAATACATTCATTCGAGCGCTCCGAGGGCCTGCACTCTAAAGCCAGAGCTTAGGCGCAGCCATTAGAGACTTTGTTGTCTCAGCCTTAGCATTTGAATTGATCAAAAATATAGCAAAGCAATTCGGGCACTTGCTGAAGCGACGCGTCGCTTGAACCTGGCCGGGTATAGACAATTTCATTCAATCTATAAGTAATTTCTTTGCCGTTTTTATCACTCGGCTGCTGACTGGCTGCTGGCTGCTGACTGCCAGCCGATGAGCTGAGACCACCCACGTGATTTGAATATTTTTCCAATAAACTTCAACAGCTTTTCAACTTGCAGTCTGAGGCAACAGCCTCAGCCTTAGCCTCTGCCCCAGCCTCCGTCTCAGCCTCTGCCTCTGCCTCCGCTTCAGCCTCAGCCTCAGCTCTGTTTGGTCTGTCGGGTCGGGCCGTCCTTCTGTCTTTATCTATTGGAATTTAAATTCCCAGGCTCACTTTCATGTCCGGCTGAGTGTTTTTCCTGCTTGGCTACGCCTCAGTTCTCTCTCCTTCTCTCTGCCCTGCTCCGCATTGCTCTGCTCTGCTTTGCTTTGCTCTGCTTTGCTTTTGTGCTCGCGAACTTAAGCTTAATCGAATTTGCCGCAAATTGGCAATAAATTTTAATTCTGAATAGATATCCCAGCGTTGATTGAAGTTAATCAAAGCCCGACCACGTTCTACATTTCGCCTCCAGTCGGCCTGCACTTCATTTACAATCTAGTTCATCCAGGCCATTGTAGCTGTTTTTCTTGCTTTTGTGGCAGGGCAATGCACTTGCGTCCAAAACCCATTCAATTTGTAGGCGAAAACGCCGAGTGCAAGCACAAGCAAAAAGAGGGCGCCCATAAAATAAAAAGAATCCAACGGTAAACAAGTTGCAAAGAGCGAAAGGCAAAAACAACGGCCCTCACCTTAGCCAATGAATAAATTTTACTTTTTGTTGTCACCCGCCAGCCGCCAGCCGCCAACGGCCAACGGCCACTCACCACCCGCCACCCGCCACCCACCACCCACCACCCGCTCATCTAGCTGCTGTTGCTGCCGTTTTTGCAAGCACTTCATCAAATTCATTCAGAGCTGCGACATCGCGTTGAATACCCTGTACTTGAGTGGCTCTAGCAAGGGCTGAGAGGGCTGCTTAGGAGAGTCGCGCCTGGCTCAAGCATCCATGGGCGACGCCAGCAACGAATGATATATATGATAAGAAGATTGCTTTATCACTATCCCCTTCAACTAAATCGAACCTACTTGCAGGTGACTAGCGAGATCATCCCTTGAGTTGTTTTTTCGCATTTGAGCCCTAATCAACTAAAAATGCCATGGCAACAGAGAGACAACAACAGCAACAACAACGAAAAACACGAACTGCATCAACGAAGGACAATTTTGCTGCTGAAATGCCGGCGGCTGTCTGGGTAACGAGCAGGACGATTACGCCCACTTTGCGGGCCCCAGTCCTGCCTAGATGCTTGGCCATCACTCGCTGTCAGCGTCGTCATTCACGGCGTCTGTCTGTCGCCAAAATTTAAGAGCGGCTCCACTGGCATGGCCCTTACCGTGCGAATGGCCCGTGTATTTGACAGGCTGGGCACGGAGTGGGCACGGAGTGGGCATGGAGTGGGCGGGATGGAACCAGTTGAAGTTGCAACGTTTTGACACTAATTTCATTTTGTTGAAGCATTTTTTGTGGCAGCGCCAAAGTGTTCTGCCAAAGACCAACAAATAATAGAAAATAAAATAGAAGAGAACCATAAGCCCGCCCTCTAATAATAATACGAATGAAAATAATAAAAATGGTTGTCACACATCCGTTTACGGAGGGCGACTCGCCGAAGCTGCAGCAACTTATTATTGAGTTGCACTACATTTAATTTCAATTTCAAACAGCTGCCGAACGAGTGCCGGAAAGCAGCTCAAGTGCTACTACCATTTATTTACTTTTCGCGAAGTAATTTTGTTTGCATTTCAACTTAACTGCAAATTGTAAACGGCTCTTAGACTCTACAGCCAAATTGACGAGTGGGCGGGGCAGCTACACTCGCTACAGCTACAGATACACAGAAACAGATACAAATTGATGGCAGCCACTTGTTTCGGCTCGTTTAACAAAGTTCTCAAGTGCGTCAGAGTACAGGATTTGCATCTCGGCCGAAGAGTATGCAATGGCAGCTAAAAGCAACTTAATTTACAGCATTACCGCCAGCTGTACTTCACGCTATGTGGTAACGCGGCAAAAAGCGTCTTTCTACGCGATTCTCAAACCACAAAAATGAAAGTAGAACCAGCAAAAAGTTTTCCTTTCTCATATTTTTACTATGTAAATATGCGGAAAAAATTATTGCTCGAATAAAAAAATGTTGACAACAATAAAAAAAATATACAAAAAATCGTCCTCTCTTCTTATTTGAACTGCTTTTATTCATATTTGAGCATTTTAATTGTATAGAAAAGTTAAATTTCTTGTTATAACTGACTAAACCTGCCTTTTTTTTCTCTCTGATAAAAAAAAAAAAAAAATTATATTCATGATTGGGTTTTTGTTCAGTTTCAATGCAAAAAGTTTATTTATAATATATAATAACAAAGTTGTTATTTATAAATAAGCCAAAGTAGGTCATATTGACATATCGTTAGCTAAAAAAAAAAAAAAAAAAATAGTAATAATATATAAATAAAAAATTGAATAAATTAACTCTAATATTGGATTAACGAAACTTTGTGACTCATAGAATAATTCAATATGAAATGTAGGTGTCAAGATGGATGAGCTGACGGCGTTGGCTAGATCAACTGATCAATAATATATCTAAATAATATAGTGGGCCATGTCTACTTCTGCCAACGTAATTGCCGTTGAGGAACGTGAAGAAACTAACATAAAATATCTACATATGTATATCATTTATAATGCAAATATCCCTTAAATCTTCTGTCTTTATGAACTGTAACTTTTTTGTCAATTTTTAATAACAGCTTTAAATTTTTGTATATACTCCCCATGATATATTGATATTTGATAATCATAAATTAGCATGCTGGCCAATATATAACTTAACTGCAGCTACTATATTATAAAACAATGCTCATTTGAATTCGCACAGTGGGATCAGCAGATGAAATCGGTTTAAATTAAAATTCTTTGGAATATTCATTGCATTGACTTTTGGACAGGTGCGATTCTCATGATTTATTGCTGCCTATGCAGAGCCTAACCGTATACACAATTGCAAAATCAATCGCTGGGATTTGGTTTTGTTTCGATTGTGGCAATCAGCCTGCTATTCGACGGTTATACTGCGTGCCAGTGCCGCTGCCTGGCACAACGACAACACCAACAACAACATTCACACTCTCCGGCCCTGTTTATCCTATATGGGCTGTGCGTTGTGCTGTCATCAATTCGCAATGCCAATGCGTGTGTGGCACGCTTTAATGCGAAATTCTGATTGCGCTCGAATGGCTTCATTTATTTTCACCAAGAAAAAAGAAAAACGAAAAAAAATAGAATGAGAAAAAAGCACACGAAAGAAAGCGCGAAAAAAAGCATCAGAAAACAAACTCGACAGTTGTACATAATATTTCACTTATGCATGTGCGCCCCCAGTGAGAAAGTGTGTGCGCGCGTGGAATTGCAAAGTGAAATGAATGAGTGGCATGCGTAGCGTTAGAAAATTTGTTATAGCAATTTGAACTGTCAACGCAAAACCAAAAAAGTAAATTAAGAAATATTTGAAATTTAATTCACTCCTACTGACTTTTGACAGAGTCTATCACTCTCACTCTCTCTCTCACTCTCTCTGGGTGTGAGTGGGTGTGTGTGTGTGAGTAATACAGTTTCAAATGTAACTAGCAGGAGTCTGGCAGGTGTCAGCTGCTGACTGCCATGCGACTGTCGTGACACAGAGCCCTTGGGCATAGCCGAGGCAGGCGACATGCAAAATTAGGCGACTGTCACGAATTTAAAATAACTTTTAATTCATTCTTGATGAGGATGCGGCTGCGGCTGCTTCTGCTGCTGCTGCTGCTGCTGCTGCTGCTGCTGCTGCTCGTGGTGCCGGTACTATTCCTGCTCAGACCTCCACGCAAGCACCACATGGCGTATGAGTGCGGCTGGCAAATGTGCCCCAGCTGGTTGCTATAGCTGCCACGCCTCTCTGACTCCCTAACATAACTCGAGCTTAGCATAAACAACTGCACAAGCATAAATGTTCGTTAAGCCCAGTCCCGTGCCCCTCCCCCTGCCCCTGCCCAGATGCTTGTCTAAGCGACACAGGGCAATTGGGAACTTGGAAGTGATGCGACGGGCAGGAATTGGCGCCGGGACTCTGCCATATAATTATTTAGTTTCCAGTTGGACGGAATTTGTGAGCCGGCATGGCTATGTAAATAGCAGGTAACCAAGCGCATAGAGCGCCCAACACCCAACACCCAACACCCAGCAGCCAGCAGTGTGGCCGCCTTCGATTGCCATAAATCACGTTGATTAGGCCAAGGGGAGATATGCGTGTGGCCAGTGCGGTGTCAACTGCTGCATGTGTGGGCATTAAATGTCGGTTTAGTTTAGCTCAGGTGCGCCATACTATGCGGCACTTAAACAAAATTCGAAGACCAACCGAATAATGGGAAAGGACAACAGCGAGATGAAAGCGGAGAGTTTGCATAAATTATGCATCAGCGCGAGCTCGTCTAATGCACAAAAGGAGTCTGACAGGCGAAACGGACGGGGTAGAGTGAGAAAAGCTCAACTGAACTGAACCAAACTGAGCTGAGCTGAAAAGAAATATAAAACGCGGCCAAGGCGCATTGAACCAAACTCACAAACACTAACCTGTTTTCCTAGCTGTTTCAATAAGCTAACGCGACGGGCAGAGCTCCTTGTTGTTGTGGTTGTTGTTCTTATTGTTATTATTTGAGCTGCTGCTGCCGCTGCTGCTGCTGCTCCTGCTGCCGTTTAAGCTGCTGGCTGGTTATGATTTCTAATCCATGCACGTTTTGCTTTTAATATTTATTTTGCGCTCTTTCACACTTTTACACATAAACACACAGAGACACCAACGCACCGAGATTGGGGCAGAGACGGAGGCAGACGCACACGCAGAGATCAAAGGTTGGCAAACTGTCTGGTCCTGGCGATGGGATCTATTGCCAGCTGTTGTTGGTGCTTTGCTTTAAGGGTTTTGAATATCGATGATTATTACGCTTGGGTTCTTATCATGCACGCCGCGCATCGTGCCAGAGTTCATCAATGCAAATGGCCAGGGAACATGAACGGCGAGTCCATCGAAACCGGCAAACAGCGAAGGACCTTCAATTACCTTAGAGATTCTCCGCGGAGTCTCTGAAGTTGTGGCTGACTATTGAATCAATGGACAGTGGACGTATGCTGAATTGTTACTTAATGTTCGCATATTCAATTGTTGTTGTTTACTTTTGTTGACTGACTGTTCCCAGTGGAACGAACTCGTTAGGAGCGCGAATGGGTGTACCCTAACACTAGTCAACCGAACCGCACGAAAGACATTTTCAAACTGATTGCAGGCGAACGAGCGCTGAAACGACGAACCGACGAAAGCGCCAAAATCCACGAGCCGACGAACGAGCATCGTGTAGAACGCAACGAAACGACACGAAGCCAATTGGAGAGTGAAAATAGAGCCCAACGAGTGCCGACTGTGGAGTGTGGAACGTGGATGCTGTGTGCCAATGCCAAATGTTTCAGCTGCTGATAAGCGGCTAGTTGCTGGCATTTGACTTTCAATTGGTTTCGGCCCTCTCAGCTCGACAACAATTTATATTTTGCACGTTGCGCGCATTTAAATGCTTTCGCTTATTGTCTCTCTTTCTCTCTCTCTCTCTCTCTGTCTGATGCTGCCTCCCATACATTATGTGTGCGTGTGTGTGTGTGTGTGTGTGTGTTGGGCACTTTTTTAATCACTTAAAAATTTATGCGGCACTTTTTGTCGACACGTGCGTGTCAAAATGTTAGCGCTTGGCCAAAAGATTAACATCGAGGAACGCCCATGTTGCCAACTTTATTACAGTGACAAACAGAGCATTTATATACAGACACACAGACAAATATATACGTATACACATACATATATGTATATAATGCAATGCTTAACTAATGGAAATATTTCTTGCAGCCAGCGCTCCAAACGGCAGTTTCTTTTTACGAGCGCGTAATAAGAAAGAGTGAAACGTGCAACCAGCCATGAGCTGGACGTGATGCGTGGCCACGGCCAGAGCGGAGTCAAACCTGAGCACACGTTAACTAAACAGTCACACAGACAGGCAGAGACACACGCACACACATCCAATGCACTCACTTACGGCAGTGCAGTGTTTAAGTCTTGTAAATTAAAAGCTTGCCATAATCCTTGTAAAATTAAAAATAACAAAGGCAGCAAAAGCCGCTGCACAAGAGCAAATCTAAGAAGCGTAGCAAGAAAAATAAAGATAAGTGGAGACAGAAACAGAGACAGAGAGAGAGAGAAGGAGAAGGAGATGCATAGGCGAAGAGTAAGAGAGAGAGAGAGAGAGAGAGAGAGAGAGAGAGAGAGAGAGAGAGAGAGCAAAAGAGAGTCATTTAAAGTTAGCCGGCTCTCTGTTTTGGGTTAGTGGGACAATTTTAGTGGAGTCGTGGCCTCGTGTCTATGAGGTCTTCGTGGCAGTCGGTGAAGCTGCTACAGCCAGCAATTAAAATCAAGTTGGGTTTATTTACTATGGGCAACGCCATCATACAGATGTTGCCGTGCCAAGCGGGTGCATTTCACACCTTAGTGCACTTAAGCGGCAACGCCAACGGCAACAGCTCGGCTCCTGGCTAAGAGCTCCTGCTCCAGCTGAAGTGTTTGCCATTCGACACCCACTTGAACTTGAAGCAGACTTTGACTGCGACGGCAATGGCGACGGCAACTATGACTACGACAACTGGGACAACAAGGACAAGAGTTTCCCAAGTATTTTTCAATTAAAACGTCGGCGAAACTTGCACGCATGATAAGCACAAAAGTTGCTCATTGTCAGCGCCTAAAAGCATGCTACACCCATCGAAATCCAGCCGACCAGCCAGAAGTTTGCGCACGCGAATTGCAAAGAACACATACGGACACACACACACACACACACACACGCGCGCTCAGTCGACTCGGGCGACAATCAATCTCCCTTCGCCTGAGCATACGAAAATATTGTCATTGTGGCCTCCTTTCTTATATCATATGCGACATATTTAAATCAGTGCAGGGCGGGTGAGCGGAAGTCGGGCAGTCACTTCCGACCGCTTAGGCAGTTGAAAAATTAACTTGTCTGACGCTGACGAACTGGCTATAATGACAACTGGCGCCAGTGCTTAAATAAGCCTACATATATCTGGCTATAGGCGGATACTAGGGGGCGACTTCTTGGTTAAGTGCTGGGCCACAACAGCAGCAGCAGAGGCAGAGGCAGAGGCAGCGGCAGCGGCAGCGGCAGCTACTTATATGACAATGCTGACGAATGAGAATCGAGCGCAGTCGGTGGAATGGAAATGTACAGTAATGTTCAGGCAGGACAGTTTCAGGGCTGTCGTTGAGAGGGGGGAGGGAGCGGGGCAAGTTTTAGTGCCAGAAGCTGGACAACGTAGCGCCTGTTGCTCTGATGTCGGCTCGCCTCGCTTGCTGACATGAGCTGCAAAGTGAAGCACGTGTTGGCATAGCAATTTGCCAGGACAACAACAACAGCAACAACAACAATAACAAAGGCTGGCAAACACTTTTATGTGCCGTAATGAAAAACTGTTATCTGTGTGCGCAATTTGAACGCAATTTGGTAACGCGTTTCGCCACATAAAACTTAAGTGACCCGAAACAAACACACACACCAACGCACACGCACATGCACACACACACGTGTGTGTGGTTGGGGGAATTGCTCTTCGAATGCGTTTTGGCATGTTTGTGCGTGCAGCCTGCAAAACTGTTGACATTTGCAGAAAAGCCAACAGGCAAAAGCCAGCAGCAACTGGCAAAACGGGCCAAAGACAATGGCAATGACGTTTGCGGCTGCGAGTGTGAGGAATGAAATTGTTTGGTGATTATGCCGCATTAAAGCCAAATGTGCCATGCGTAAAGTGCAAACATCCGTTACCAGTCGCCGTCACACTCACTGTCACCAGTCACCAGTCACCAGTCACCGTCAAAGTCACCGTCACCGTCAGCATTCACCATTCGCATCACCATTCGCATCACCATCACCATCACCATTGCCGTCAACATTTCACAGTCGACGCACTTCAATTTTATTGACATGCCCAGCGTAAACGCCTCGCCACGCCCCGAATTTGGCCGTGGGCCGCAATGCTTGCAACAGATTTTTTACAGCTGCATTGGCAACAGCAGCTAACATTAAAATTTCGAGTGTTGCTGGCTGAGCTAGAGCCGCAAACAGCTTCATTGAATCCAGCCAGGAGAGTAGAAAATAGTATAGAATTGCCATTGGATGCGCTCGACTGCCAGATATCCTGTACCATGTTTTCATCTCCCATAAAACAGCCTTGCTTACATAGCATATATTACATGGGATATTGTATTATTCTATATTTTGCCTTCAGTTTCAACTGAGTAATTTAACAATTGAACGATGCATATATACCCTATATGTCGTTGCCTAAGCAGTATATAAAGGCAGCATTATTTTCTATGGTGCAAGGTCTGCGCGGCCCTTGTTGACTACTAAAATTTATTAAATATTATTTTTTTCACTGCTGTGTTCAAGGTTGTTGTTGTTGTTGTAGTTTTTATACACCTGCTTTTATTATTATTATTTTCATTTTTTTAGGGTTTCGCTTTGTTGCAGTGCGGCCAAAATTGCTGGCATGCTTAATCCATAAGAAGCTCTTGGCTCACATTTTTTGCAGCACACAGCAGAAAGAGGTAGCAAAACGAGCGAGCATTCGCGGTTTAAGCTGTTATTTTTATATTTTTTTTAATATACATTTTGCATAATTTTCATATAAACATCACTCATACGCCACGTGCAGCGCACAGAGCCAAATAATAAGTAAAACAATTTTGCAAGCTTAACACAAATGAACACTTGTGGCTGTTGCCCCCGCCGTCCCCACCGCCCCCACTGCCCAGCCTCCAGCCGCTGATTCAACGCACTTCAGAACTACCTCCTGAAAATATTTTTTTCTGCTCAATAAACTTCAGTTTCACGAAACTAAAAACTGCAATCATAAATATGTGATATGTGTGCTTGCATGATGCCGACCCACGAGCATACCCTATTAAGCTGTGAGACACAAAAAAGCGGCCAACGCGTCGCATGTTGCATTGTGCCATGAGCCATCGAAATTTAATTAAAATTTAAAGCAGAATAAATACTCTGCATTGGCAAATATTGCATGAAACGCCTCGCACAATTTCCATAATTCCGAAACAATGAAAACCCTATGTGTGTGTATGTAGTGCATACACAAATATTCTCACAATTTGCAATTTAGGAAACATTTTGTAATTGAGTTTTTAATATGAGATATTTCACAGTCTTAACTGGAGGTACGACCTGGGAAATGTCAACAGCCCAGCTGTTGATGCTGGTGCGGATCAAACAGTTTTGATTTGTCCTTATCTGCTGCTTTATCAACTTTTCCTCCTATATTCACTTGAATAACTAACACAACTAACACAATTAACATACATATATCATCAATTGATATCATTGTTATTTGACGCCGCCTTAAGCTGTATCAAAACTCTGAAGAAATACATATTATTTAATACAATAATAATCATAATTTATTTATATAACAAACTAACAAAATTCAAAATGTATATATTTGTTTTTTTTTTTTAACATTTTGAGATTTAAATAGAAGTTTTATATAATCTCAAATAGAATGGAGTATTTTATTTTAAGGCCTTCTGATCGAATCTTATTTGGGCTTTGCTCATGTTATCGTTATCATTTAATCGTCTTAGGCGCTCTCAATGCTCCAGCTTACCTGAACTTTCACTGATAGTTGGCTCTGGGCCAGCTGGTGGCACTGCCTTTGCCTGGTAATTAAACGCCAACTGAAACGCAATGTGAAATAATAGAAAGCAAAAACAATGCAAACATATTTTCCACTTGCTTGCCTGCCTGTGCAGCATCTCCCCCTCTCCCTCTATCACTCCCACCTCTTCTTATTGTTGGCATTATTGTAGCTGTTTGTTTGGCTTATAGTTGAGAATAGTTGGGCGTTCGCAGCACCAACTCGAAAGGTGGGTAGTCTATCCTTTTTCGTTGCTCCTTTTGTATTGCTTATGTATCCTGAGGATAATGACGCGTTCTTCATTATGCGATGCTGCTCTCGCCGACTCTGGCATGGTTACCTCAACTCCTCCAACTCCTGCTGTGTATTCTCTTTCTGGTGCTCTGGGCGCTTTTGCTTTATGTATTTGTGTGCTTATATTTATTTTTTTGTTGTTGAATATCTTGTATGTTGTTTTTTTTTTGTCTTTTTTTTTAAGTTGCTCCACCATTCCATTGCGTGAAAACTTTTCGACTCCTAGACGTCGCGACGTTTTCCAGAGATAATAGAAACTCGATACGCTGTGCGCATCTAAGCTTTATCTATGTCTGCCCTCCCTATCTACATTTTCCGCTGTTTTGGCATTGTTTCTCCCCATAGATTGGCTGGCGGTCCTTTGTTTTTATTTGCCCACACCGGCGCAGCGGATTTTGCAAGCAGTAAATTTAAGTTGCGGCTGCTTCGGCTCCACTGTGCACTGTGCGGTTGAAATAAAATTGTTGAATCGTCATAAATGGCTCCATAAACTACGTCAATAATGCCCGCGTCTCCTGCACCCATGCCCAATCCCCAGTCCATGGCAGACCAGCGCTTGGCCACGACGACGACAACTCAAACCAACTGCAGGCAACTTATAAGGAGGCGTCGGGAGTGAGCATAAAAATGGAAATAAAAATAGTTGGCCAGCATAAACGCCTCCGTGATTTTTACATAAGACCAACACTCACCAATGGCCATAGTCCTGGCCGTGTTCGTATCCATGTTCGACTTCATGGCGAAGCTCGAGCTCAAGTCCAGCCACTTGACGTTCCATTGGACCTTCCCTTCGGACATTTTTTTATTTTCTGTGTTTTTGTTGTTGTTCTTCTTCATTGTTTGCAGTGCGACGTCATTGCCATGGGCGCAAAATGCTAGCAGGAATTAATTAAAATGAATGAGGGGACATGTCATAAACAAAAGCAGAGTCAACTGTTGACTAAGCGAGTCTGCGACCGTTGCTGCGGGGGACGTGATCGTGGGCGTGGTGCTTAGATAAAACCACATCACAGGAGAATCCACAAAAATGTAACCAAAAGAAACTCCATAAATATTTCAACTCGCTAGCTCGCGAGTGGCGCCATCTATCGATGCTGGATTGCTCTATGTGTGTGTGTCTGTGGGTGTGTTTAAGTGTGTGTGGGTGCTGTAAAACAAGTCATAAATTACAGCACAGCACTGTCAAAGTTCAGCTAGCTGCGTTGGCCATCCGGCCAACAGCGAATCCAGTCAAGTGCCAAAGAAATGCTGCACAACCAGCAAATATTGCGCATACGCCGCTTGGCCGCAGCTGCATGCCGCCGGCTGGCTGGCTGACAAGTGCAATGAACTCAATTTACAGACTGAAAAAAAGTTATGAGCGCAACATTTATACTGCGATAAAAATTGAGCTGCGCTGCCTGTCCAAAATTGGCCAGTCAGCTGACGTTTAATTAGCAAGAAATGGGGGAAAAAAGAACAGCAAATTCGTTCCTAAAAGAGTAAATCCAGCAAAAAAAAAACAAAAACAACATTTAAAAAGGGGTTGTTTCGCAGGCAACATGTTTGATGTGGCTTTGAATGGGACCTATGCTGAATGGTTGAGCGGTACATGACCATTTTGAGCATTTTCAGCTTTAATTAAGCAGGCTTAAAGCTCGCTATGAGCCAAAAGCACGCCGTCATCAAACGTGCTCGAAAATCTGCAACGTTCCCATACGCGCACCGCCAAAGCCTCCAATTTAACCGAACGTACGTCAACCACTCGCCGACGGACGATGACAAGGCTGGGCTTTTAGAGCGAGGGAGACAGCGAGGGAGCATATGCACGCCGAGGAAATGAAATGAAGACGAGAGCGGGGGGTAGCTGAGTAGTTTGGCTCTGAGAGCCAACTAAAGCCCACTCGACACTCGACTTGGCTCACGCACTCAGCAAGCTAATTATGCTGCAAATGCCGAAGAGATGAGTCAGCAGAAGCCACTGAACACCACCGAAACGCTGCTGAGTTGAGTGCGTGTGTGACAGTGTATTATTTCATAAAATATTTTCTTAGCTGGTAGCACAAAAGATAATGTCAAGACATAAATCTCGACATTTCAGTTAAGCAAAGCGAACAAACAGATGAATGGAAACTGCGAGGCGGCTTAAAGCAGTCACCATGAGGGCGACTGAGCTGAAAACTAGCATTCACTCCAAGCCCTCGTTCGGTTGTTTTTGAGCACACAAATACCCACACGCACACACATGCACAGACAGACAGTCTCATGAAGAGACAAAACACAAACACATACAAATAATAATAAAAATACTCGTGGCATATTCTCGTTGTCATTACTTTTGTGGTGCTGACACAGCTAATAACGCGGCACATGATTGTTGCAAACGCTGCGTATGAGTAATCATAATGATGCCCTAAGCTAACGCACACACACACACGCATACTTACACAAGTTCCAGCACAATGGGCAAGAATGTTGTCGAATATTTTTGGGCGATGCGTAAATTATTTTCCCTCGCCGAGGCAGCCAAAGGGAAAAGAGCGCTGAAAACATAATGAAAAATCGCCTAAATTTTGTAGCTGCAACGAACGCTGTAATGTGTGCTATACTTTTTTTTCTCTCTGTATGATTAATACTCCCATATGGCAACTGGCAAGAAACTCGACGCGTTCAAATCACATTAATAAAATATAAGAATTTATGGTTTGCTTATTATGAGTGCAGGCGACAACGAACCCAAGCAAATACAGGGTGCCTGCTGCTGCTGCATTTAGCTCGGAAATTCCTGAACTCTTAACCTTTTTTATTAATAGCTTATGCAGTTAGCCGCATAGCAAGCGAATCAGTCAACATTTTGTATAATACACTGTCGGCATTTTCGCCGCTTTATGCCAGAGTGCTGTCAACTGCTCTACACCCTGCACACATTCAGTTTACATACTTCGATGCTAGCGAATGTCATATGAAAAATTTACTTAAACGCAGTTTTCCGTTACATTGAGAAAGTTTGCCCGGCAAAGTGCTCGAAGGGAGCAACAATGATGGCTCGCTTTCCCATCAAATGGCGCACAACAATGAAGCCAAGAGCAGCCCACACAATCTGACTAGAAAAGAGCAACCAGAGAGTCACTGCGTTGAGCATTTAATATATATATATATGTATATAAATATAAATCTATGTACATACATATATATAAATATATAGAAATGTATATACATATAAATATATATATGTATGTATCTATGTATGTGTGTGTTTGTGGGTCTGTGTAGAAGGAGCACAACAATTCTTTGGCAGCCTGCTAACTGTGCGCATTTGTTAGACTTCAACGTGGGCCACGGATTTTATGCCGCATTTAATAATGCCAACCCACAAAAATCACATCCGCCAATTTACAAGGCGGAGCAGCACTGGCAAATCGAAGCAATGTCCTCGACGTTTTAAGGATGTCGGTGAGAGCGAACGCAGAAGGCCGCCGTACTCGCCAGTTCTTGTGACGTCTACTCATAAGAAAAATCAGCCCGGACAAACTTTGCAACAAAGTTGTCCTCTACTTATTTGTTGCCTTTTTCACAATTCATTAAATTTGATTAGAGAACTTTTGCCATAAAAATTACGAAATTGTGCCGTTGAAGGCTCACTTCGTCTGAGAAATCATGGGTGCACATAAATACATGTATAGATATGTATGTGTGAATGTGTGTGTGGAAGATTTGTGTTTGTTGTGCGTGAATATGATTTCGTACATGTGTGTCTGGGCAAAAGTTTTGAACTGTCAGGTGGCAAAAGCCAATTGGCCAGCATTGGAATTTTTCACAATCAATGGCCGCCTGCCGCCCCCTATGCTGCCCGTCCCGTCTACCAATACGGCTGGCATAATATTATTTATTTCTGTTATAGGCTCTATTTGGCTTGGGTAGATATATTTATTTATACATGTTCTATATATATTGTTGGGATTATGTATACATTGAGTCAGCGGCCTTTTCTTATGCGGGTCAGCAATGCGACACTTGAAAGTTCTTTCGAGTTTGGTCCGTGTGACTTATAATTAAATGCAAACGCTCGTTTGCGATTAAAAACACAGAAAAAATGGAACAGCAAAGCCTTTGCCATTGCTTTTAAGACTAATTAATAATTGAAGCGTCTTAATGGACTTGTCCCAAACGAGCGCCAACTCGTTCTCTGTCTTCATCTCCATCTCTGTCTCTGACCCTGTCTCTGTCGCCATCTTCATCTCTGTCTCTATTTGATTCCGTCTCCATCTCTGCGTTTTTATTTTGTTCGTGTCTGCGTCTGTTTCACTCTCTCTCACTCTACAAGTTGGTAACAAAAACTTGCTTTTAAGCGCAGAGGCAATTGAATTAAGTTCTCGCTCAAAGAGAAATCTCTCTTATTTATAAATATTTGAGACACACAAATTAATTATACAAATATCAGAAGGTCCTGGGCCAAATAGTTACACTTAAGCCAGACACTCTTCTAGCTGGACTGCGGTAGCATTTCATTAACGAGGCATTTGTATACGTTTATTAAATTTGTTTATGGCTTGTTTCGACCCAGCAGAGAGATTCTTTTTACCAAATAGTTGCACAACAACAAGGCCGGCTACAACGAGAGCTGTGCACATGAATACCTGAATATTTCAATCGCATTTTAGGTAGGGAAAATGAAAATGTAAACCTTCAAGCATGACCCAAACATAAACTTCTGCTGACCACACCCACAGCACCCGCTGTGGAGCATTCCCTTGCCCCAACCGCCCACCGACCAGGGCACATCAGCAAACTATGCGCTCGCCGGCTACCCATTATAGACCAACAGCAACAACAACAACAACAACAACAGCAACAGCAGAGCACATTGAAGATTCCGGTATTCGACATAATGTTGTGGTTGAGCTAAACGACTGCATAGAACAAGCTTTTTATGCCATACAGTGCCCGTTAGCAATGTCCATCCAATATCCATGCACACACACACACACACTTTCACACACGCACATACACTCCAAGAGGAGCAGCCCCCAGGCTGCTTTGCGGTCGGGCATATGCGATTACGGTCTGGCTCCGGTTTGCTCCCAGTTAATGCCCCACAAATGTGTATCATCACTTCAATTCAAAAAATTTTAACATCCAACATATTTGCACCTTTAAAATATTTAATTTATATCCTTAATTCTCGGCCTGTGTAAAAAAATTATTTAATTAGAAATTATATTCACGCACTAAAAAAGTTTTACCATTACTTTCAAGAGCGCATTTAATTTTCGGTTACGCCCGAAATAGTTTCCCCGTTGCGTATTCAAATGAGAATTGCCGCAAAATCCATTTTAAGTTCCGGCCGAGAGCTGCGCAGCCCGATGGTTGATCAACCATCAATGGCTAGTAACGCTTGGCACAGTACTCATGTGAAACTCAATATGAATGAATGCTTATTTCCGAATATTTTCTGCACATTTATGGCTAAACAGCTTTTTTTCAGTGGTGCCGGATACGGCTGACGAGGCACCCCGTCGCGATTCTATCTGCGTTTGATCCGTTGTTCTTATTGAAATCAGAAATGTGAGATAGACAACTTAATTTTGTCATTTTTCAGTTTTGCCGCCGAATTTATTTAATTTTTATTTTTTTAATTTATATATTTTTTAATATAACGATAATTGGATGGCCTCTCCACAAATGAAAATATACAATTGGTAATACAGTCAAGCGAAATGGTAAAGTGAAAACCGAAGTCAGAAATCTCTAGTTGAAGTACTCCATAACGAAAGTCCTTGTAATAACAAGTCTCACATTGCAACTCGCCAAAATGGCTGCAGTGACTCAGCATGTTGTTCTTATCAGGAGTATGCATACTCTACAGGGTCTGCCACTCTTCCTTTTGCTTGCTAAATTCATTTTTACAAAGCCATTATGCCTTAAATTCCTATACTCAATGTGTTCAGAGCTTAATAAAAAACATAGATGTTTTGCAAATATGCCTCACTAAGAGCATGCGCCTCTTGTTGGAATTATATGTCTAAAATATTAAAGCTTTGCGCCAAGAATGAAACATGAAATTGGCAGCTTTATGAAATATGTGAAATGGAATCATGACATTAGAGACTAAGAGAAGTCGACATAGAGTATTATCATATAAAATTCGGCTGTTGCAAGAGCTGTTTAGTAAAGTCATTATATCGAAAGCCTTATCTCTATTAAGAGTAATTAACATACCCAAATGTAAAGAGATAGATAGATAAGAGATGCACTGGTGCTTCCTAGTAAATAAATGAAATAAAGTCGTTCTTAAATAATAAGCAGGATAATTTCATGGAAAATAATTGCCTATGTGATCTTATAGGATTGTTTACAAATAGGATTGCAGATGCTTCCTGTTGTGAGTTACATATGAGCAGATGGAATATTCGTACTTAAACTGACAATGTTCATTCTATCCATTTCCTTCATACGTTCATTACTAAAAATTGGATATCCTTTGACATTGATGCACTCTGCATAGCTCAGAGGTTATTCGCTTTAACACTCACACGAATCTGATTGATTCTGTGGAGCTCAATTCGAGTGGTTTAGCAAGGAGTCGGGCCATAGTGGCAATGCGAACAATCGGCATTGCGGTCTTTCTTAGTGCCAATTTTCCAATGTATTTGGCATCGAATATGCGCTTAGCGAGTGCTAATGGGATCGAGCATGGCCAAATGAGATTCGCATGTGAAAATCGAATGTAATGGCTGATAGGCACTGCTATTGGGTGGGCGGAGCCAAAAGCCATTTGCACAGCGACTGTTTCACCCAGAGCTAGAGCCAAAGCCAAAGCCAAAGCCAAAGTAGTTGACAAAGAAATGCTGATAATTGACAATGCGAGAGCTCTGCTGATTTTCTGCTTATGAAGTAATAATCCAGCCACGTCAACAAATTTGATTGTCAGCATGAAACAGTGGCGTCAACCAGCACTTAGACGTCAACAGCCAAGAGCCGTGGCTAGAGTGGGCGGGGCACTGAGCAAAATCACAGTCAGCAATACCGCCAGTCAGTTCGAGTTGAGTGTATAACAAAATCAGTTAGTAAATCCACTCAAATATACGGCACACATTTCCATAGACACATTGACAGCTGCCCGCATGCCACCGTGCACCACCACAAGCGCCACCCCAACGTCGCGCCAGCGCCCACAGTGGATTGCTGGCCGCCGGCTGCTCATATGAATAGAGTCAGCGGCGCATCGATTTCACTTCATTTGATTTAGACCAGTCAACGAAGCATGGAACAGCGAACACTCCCAGCCTGGCTGACTGCCTGGCTGACTGACTAGCTGGCTAGCAGGATGGCTGGATGGCTGGATGGCTGGATGGCTGGCTGGTAAACTGGTAGACTGATAGATAGTCAACTCAATAACAAGTCGAATATCGCACATGCCGCTGGATGAGGCAAATGTTTGTTGTCGGTGCTTCTGATGCTGTGACATGAGATTTTCAATTTTGCGTACTGACTTAGGCAATGGCTCTGGTGCCCAAAAGCGAAATCCAACAAATATTTCAATAGCGTTCCCTTTGGCTTCTTTAGTTTATGTTGCCGTTGCTTGTTGCTGTCATTCTCAAGCGCCAATGTCGTCGAGTGCTTAATTATTTTTTGCGGTTTTGTACCCGCATCTGGGCATGAGTGCAGACCGAAATTGCCTGTGCCACCAATGTGCGGATTGGCCAAGCTGCTAATGAAACCCAAGCGAAATTGGATTTTCATGTACATGACAGACAGACATCTAGACATTCGCCCACTTCAGCCAGTCAGACAGTCGCCCTCAACTGATGGACGGGGCGTGGTAGCACGTGCTTGACTAATCATGCCTAATTGAGCGCATATTCGTAATGCGAGCATATTAATTGTCTTCTAGTGCGTATAAATAAATCAAGAGCTATCTCAAGAGTTCCTAGAAGACAAAGAAATAGAAATAGCCCCGAAGGACGCACAACTATGACCCATAGAGCTGCACCTATTTCAACTAAAAACATAATCGTTTCCAAGTATTTGAAAAAAAGTAGCAAAATACAATTAGGGCATTATCAATAATCTGACTCTGTGTAGTTAAGATACCTAAAGTAGTATGCTCAAATACCAGCAATAATTGGCTTAAGCGTATTTAATGGCCAACTATGTATTAAGTTCAACCTTCATTCGTGTTCATTAAGAACTAATGGAGTGGTCGGTGGGGCTCGCTGGGGCAGCATCCACACAAACTGCAACGGCAACGGCAACGGCGAAGGCAACTATAAAATCTTTAGGATTAGATGCAATCAACAATAACAACATCAGGAACAGCAACAGCAGCCAAGGCAAAGCCCGAACAGCTGGGTAAACTTTGCGGAGCACAGTATGTCAATTCTAATTGTCATTACGTATACGTAAAGTGCAGAGAAAGACAAACGAGTTAGCTACTGATACCCAATGACAGACAGCAAACTAGAAAACGAATGCGCACAAGCACGGGAAAGGGGAATGAAACTGCGAATGCGAATGAGAATACGAATGCGAATGCAACCAGAAAATGAGTCAAAAGTTTTTCGCCCAAAAGAAAAATGAAGGAGCCAAACAACTTGGCTGTCGATGAAGACAAATGCAATGGCCAAAAGAACTTTAAGCTAGAGAAATAGCTGCCACGAGAGATCCGAATCCGTAAGTTCTTGGTCACTATTGTTTTGTGTTTGTAATCTAAATGAAACATCATTTGAATAATGTCTATATTATTAGGCGTATAAAAACTTGACCAGAATGGCATACTCAAATTTTGTTTAACATACGAATTTAGTTTTAATTTATTATAGAAGACATAGCTAAATTAAAAATAATATCAATAATAATAATAATAATTGATGCAATAAAATTATAAAATTATTTCAGATTTTATACACAATAATTGGTGATATTTGATTAGAGTATAAAATGTATGATAGCTCCTTGGTAGAGCATTGTATTGTGATAGGGCAAGCTGGTAACAACTGATGGCAACTTCTGCACTTTGTTATCTCAACATATACACCTTCAACAGCAAAAGAAGCAGTAAAACTGACAGTTTTGCCAACCACTCCCCCCTGGTTAGCCAAAGCCAAACAAAACACTAATGAAGGTAGTCGAGGATGCAGCCAGCACTTGGTCAACGCGTAGCCATTCAGTGCTTGAAACAGTAAGAACGTCTTGAGCTTTGTCTTGCTTTTAGTGTCCATTTTTTTATTTTTGAGGAATTGAAGTAGGTTGGCTAGAGGGGAGGCTGGGGAGAAGCTGGAGTCAGCGACGACGACGACATACGGCATCGATAAATTACAAAGTTAAACTAAAATTAAATTCTACGCCAAACAATGCATCTTGCTGGGGCCGTCTGTTGCTGCTGTTCCGCTGCTCGGCTGCTCTACTGCTCTCCTGCTCTCCTGCTCGGCTGTTCCGTTTTCGGCTGGATTTAAGCTGCCTGTCAGCCAAGGCTCCGGCTCCTGTCCGGCTCTCTTATATATAGCATTTCCATGCTGGCGACTAATGCAGCTCGGGAGATGGCGATGGCGATGGCGATGGCAATGGCGATGGAGCCCAGTCCCTATGCCAATGCCATTCATTATGCTGGACATTTTTGCTGGCCATCGGCTTCGCTTCTCCGGTTTCTTCCACTGCTTTTGCTGCTTAGTTGCCAACAGAAACCAATCATTGTGATACTTTCATTAAATTGTTCCAGCTGCTGGCTCTTTGGCTTGCCATCTTCTTGTCTGTCTTCCGTTTATTGATTTAAAATGTAATATACGGAAATGTATTTGCAATGCATTTAACGGAGCTTCCATAATTCGCACGCCTGCGGAATGCAATTTAATTGGTCAATGTTTGCCTTTGTCACTGGCCCTGGCGGGCTCCATTCGCCGCACGCCGTCCTTCTATTGGGTCACCCCGGGTCACGTTCATTATACGGCAAGCGTATGCACAGTGGGTGCCCGTAAATTTGATACACTTCTGGCAGTTGATAATTTAAACAAGATATGACCACAGGCATGACATCACACACACACACGCACAAACACAGAAAGAGAGAGAGCGAGAGAGAAACGCAAACTCACGAATCGCGAATACAAACGCAAGCCCCCGTGACTTTTGGCATATGCAGAGAAACAGTTGGAGGATACAAGGACAAATTTACGCTGTTGGCTTTGTTTGTGGCAAGTGATACCATAACGTTATCTATTAGCCAAAACACCAGGGGCGGGCAACCGTGCAGCGGCCCCGCCAGCCAGCCTTTGCTCTTCGTTTGCCCAGCTACCCTGGGCTTATTTATTCACTATAATTGCATTTCGATTTCTTGTTTAATTAAATGCGCTCAAACGGTGTGTGAAACACGGGAAGCGTCTTAATTGGAATTCATGCTGCCGCTGCCGCTGCCACAGCCAGTGCCACTAGCTGATTGCATATTTAAAAATGTCGAAAAAACAATGCGGACAGAAAAAGCTTTATTAAGTCAAGACGTCAAGTCAATGATAATTGAATTTGTTGCAAACAAATTAAAAATTTAAGAAAATACTTTGAGCATGCACGTCATGTATTATATTTCTAATAAATATTAATTAGTTTAAGCTTGAGTTGATCATTAAATTGTGTTTATTATTAGTGAAGGAAATTGAATTAAAAAATATTCTTTGATCTCAGCTAACAAGTGATACAATTGACACAGAATATGCTAATTGCATTAGCTGCCTCTGCGGTAACGATTTAAGGTAGACCTAAAAGGCTTCTTTTAACTACGAGGGAAGTAAGCTGTATTTCACACAACGCGCGCTATATTACCTGCTTAGTGACCTCCATTGCGCTTGAAATCGCAGCGTTGTCATTTAACATTTCTGTCCGACAGCTGAGGGCTGTATCATTTGCGCGAAGAAACTTGTCGGGTCTGAGTGGCAAACTCACTCTCAAGACCCGCCGAGCAACGTGTCTGTGCAAGCCAGAAAAATCCTTCATGCCGCAGTGGTTTCTATTAATGCGACGCCACCCTCCACATGCTGCGTACTTGCCCCGAGCGACAGCTGCAAATTGCAGCTGTTATAAAGCACAGAATATACAAAGTAAAGAGCATAGGGGGAACAAATAAAAATAAAAGTACTGCACAGTCGGGTGTGGCCGACTAAATGAACTCAGCTGCGCTAATGGAAATTCATATATTATATATTGTAGTGTTATATTCAATCAATTAATTATTTTAGGTAATTTGTTTGTTTATAAATATTGGGGCAGAAATTATACCGCAAATATATTATAAACTAACATAAACCAAAGAATTAAAAGCGGAGATTATAATTGATGGTATATATAATAATAATGCAATTAATTTTAAATAATGTTACTAATTTAAACAAATTATTTTTCGATTATCCTTTCGACAGTTGCACATTAATTTATTGCGGCCAGGGTATTTCGAAATAACAGAATAGTCCTCAACGCGTTTATGTACTGCAAATGGCACTACAAGGCCGCCGAGCAGCACCCTAGCACCTCGCTCAGGCCCAGCCACCTTCGTTCGCCTTCGCATTCGCCCTCGCAGTTGGAGTTGTGGGCGCGTTTGCCACTCGTTCGCTTGACACTCCGCGGCTAACCTTTTGCAGGCAAAGCGTTTTGCAGAGTCCTTGAGTGGCTTTTTTCGGTTGTCGGCTCTTAAATATGGCAGGGGGATGCGGAAAGGGGGAGCGCATAAGAAGAGGGTGGGAGATCGTGCTCGCGACTTTGTACCACAATTTGTGTTGACATCATCAGATTAAAAATTGGGCGCAAAAACAAGCAAAAATGATTTCCTAGTTGCTACTGTTGCTTTCGTTATTGTTGTTGCTGTTGTTGTTTTTGTTGTGTTTGTTTGAGCCAGCTCGTGGCCTGGTATTTAACTCGTTTCACTTCATAAATTCACTTTTACGTAATAAGTCGGTTCGGCCCCGCTCTAAGCTCCGCCATTTTTCTTTGCTTTCCTTTCCGCTTCCCATGTGCATGTGTGTGTGTGTGTGTGTGTGTGTCGTTTCCGCAGAGTCGCTCGCTTTGCATTTCGCGGCTGGCTGACTGACTCGAGCGTGGGCTGCAGCCCTGCGACTGCTGCGTCCCAGGCAACCAAGCAACTAGGCAGCTAGGCAGCCTTTTCTATCCTTTATTTGAGTTATCATGACACATTTCACTGAATTCAGTCATTTCTTCTGGGCCAGCTTCGTTCGCCTTACGGCTGTCACTGCGACATGGCGCCAAATAACTGCGTCTGTGTTATGCCACATAAGCACGAATCTCTGTGTGTTCGTCTACGTCAGTGTGTTTGTGTGTGTGTGCTATCTTTGTACGCTTGCACGCGTGGATGGGCGTGCCCACCTTAACAGTTCAACGTATGCCCTTTCCATCCTAGAGACCAAGGCTGTTTTTGCACTGCTTGGCTGCTTGGTTGCTTGCGCCATTTTAAAGCAATTTTCAAACAAATTTACTGTCATTAACTTAGACAGTTGATGAAATTTATGTCAGACATATCAACATCATGACGTACCGCCACCGCCTCCCACTAGCGCCAATCACCGGGCTGCGCCTTTGTCTGGCTCACTCGGTCTCTGTGTGTGGCATCCGCATGGGCTTGAGCCCAGTTTGAGCGAATGACTTCAAAAGCAAAAAGACATTAAATTTTGTTTACACAAACTCAACGAATCCAATTTAATTCAATTCTTGTGTGCATACGTGTGTTTCTGTGTGTGTGTGTGCGTATTTGCCAGTGTGTCTGTGTATGATGGTGTCTAAATGTGTGTAGTACATACACATACAGATGTACACGTATGCTGGCTACATGCAACGCCAACAACAACAAATCGTTTACCACAGTTCACTGACTTACATCATAAAACGTCTCGCTCTCAGTAACTTTACCCATCTCTGCCAACACTTAAGCAATTCGCCCGACCCACTTCTCTGCCTCATTATGACTTTCTCTCTCGCCCGCTGGCTGCCTGCCTCCCCCAGTGTCTCCCCCTCTGTCAGTGCTATTCATTTCACTCCTTTCAGACAATCGATCAATTGGGCTGCAGTAATTTGTGGGCACAGGCGCAAAGTGCTCGTCATCTGTCGTGCATATGCCGGCAGCAGCACCAAATAACAAACACAAAACATGGACTTGCACAGCCACAGCCAGTACTCCTTATACGTATGGGAGGAGAAGACGACGGAAACGTAACGACCGATGTGTGTGTGCTCTTACCGGCACAATATAAAATAAATTACTGCAGGCAGAATGCGAAAATTCTTAATTGTTATAACAGTTGTATGCATCGATGTTTGTTGTAAATAAATTGAAATTACATCAAATCAATTAGAAGAACAAAGTTTAAATGCTTTTACATATCTATATGTTTCAGCAGGATATGTTGGAAATTTTTATAAAATGAGAAAAAAACACCTAAAATTTGTTTCATAATTACTTGAAGAATTTTTGTAAAAATTATAAAAATATTATGATAAATTATTGCAATAAATGTGTTGTCTAATCATTTATTTTTTCCCTAACTATACTTACTAAATTAAGATGCCATTATTTGCAATAGAAAACTTGTTTTATAGAGTATATAAATTTTTTATTAAAAATAAATAAATAAAAGAATATTATTTTCCTTTTATTTACACGTACAATTAATTGAATTAATCTGAAATTAAATATCATAACAGAGGATAAACTGAAATTTAATTTCGAAATTTCATAGTTCAAATAGGTATAATTTGAATTTAAAAATGTATCAAATTAAATAATTATAGAAATATATTTCATTTTATAAGTATTTAAACTAAAACATATTTTTTTGATTTACAAAATTTTAAAATTTAAATTCAGTTGAGGTTCGCTTATAATATTTAATCCCAAATTCATAGCCCCTATTCATGTTATTTTCCCCTATTCATGTTATTATTATTCTCATTTTCACATACGAAATCCAAATCAAAAATTCTATTCAATATCATTTCGCATATGTCATGACATAGTAAAAATACACGCCTTTGGTGGGATCACTAGAGGAATCATGCAGGGCAAATCGTGTGCAAATTTTAATTTTACGAGTGCTCGCGGCACGTACTCAAGTTCGACTTTGTTGCGACATCTGTCATAAACAGCAGTTTATTCAGCAGTTCAGTGTTGCCAGCATATTTATCTTCTCGTTATGCCCGTGGCTCGACCGAATGGAGGGACTGGTGTGAAGGGACTGCCTCAGCAAATTAAGTGGCCGTTATTTCTCACGCAACTCGTCCACAGCAGCGTATGAGAGTAAACAAGAATTGCCTATAAATGGCTTTAGTTCGATGTTCACTGTTCGCTGTTCGCTGTTCGCTGTTCGCTGCTCAGCAGAACCAGAACAGCATTGGAGGTGGCATTGTCAGTGTCAGTGAGTTTTCGTCATCATAGTAAATGGCGATGCTGTTGGCGTTTGTTAATCCTGTATTGTTTGCCTTATAAATGCGTTAATTTTATGACAAGTTCATTTTATTGGTTTTTCTTGTTTGCTATCGTTGTGTTCTCGCATTGGTTTTTACAAGCCAAACATTAAACGACAAACAGCAGACAACAGAAAACAGACGACAGTCATCAGACAAGACAAAAACAACAAAGCGAAATACTCAATTTGATGGTCTGTTAATTGCTTGTTTTAATTGTTGCCTTTATTCTCAGGCCATGGTAGTGCGTATGTTCATCTATGTGTGTGTGTGTGTGTGTGTGCTTTTGTTCTTGTGTGCGTGGCTATAACAATAACTTTAAGCATAATCAAGTTCACAATTGAGTCCACATCCTGCATAGTTTATCATGCAGCACGATGTTTTCGATACTGGTTAGAGCAATTAATTTTAATTGAGAATATCTTTAGACTTAAATGAATTATAAACTATTTGCAGCTGAGCAATCAGTCAACAAATACCTAACCGAATAGACAATTTAACCATAATTGTGTTAAGACCCTGTACAAATACAAACCTGTTCTTGCATGCTGCTGACAAAATTATGCTTAAATTCTGCTTATCCATTAATTAATTGTCGTAGAGGTCTGCTGGATAACAGTGCAACAATCAACTTTTAATTAACACAACAATGATATTTTATTGAACCCCTCGCAGTTCTGACCCGACATGCTCACTTGAGTTTTAATGCAACTGTATTAACTGTTGCTGCAGAAGTTACTGCAAAGTTTTTCATTAGCTAGTGGGGAGCTGCTTGAGTTGCGTATACGACATGTATGGCACACTGAACATAATTAACAGAAATTCGTCTAATTGGCTTGAGCTCGAATGCCCGTAAGTTTTTACTTTGGATTGGCTGCAGCAAGGCTGCCATTAAGCTCACCAATGACCTCATTGGCAGATAAAGACATGTGGCGCAAGTTTATGACAATCGATTGCGACACCTGTGTTCCGCTCCGCCCCGCCCCAGCTGAGGCCAGCTAGTGGACTCCATTTCACTCCGTTTCCTTGCCTCACTCAGTGGGGCAACACTGCATAACTGCACAGTCAATCATGCATGTGATGTCGCCGCCAGGCAACAACTCTGGTTCCAGCCCCAGCTACAGCACCAGCTCCAGCTCCAGTCCCAGCCACAGCCACAGCTACAGCTACAGTGAGCGACTGCGTTGTCTACTGTCTGGAAATAAGCTCGTTAGTTGCTTGTATTGGCTTTGGCTGCGTCTTGGTGTGATGCGCCCCATCTGCCTCCCGTTCCACACCGACCTCGACTTCCACTGCGACTGCGACTGCGACTGCGACTCTTACCCCAGCTGCTGGAACAGAACAAAATATGTGCGCAGTGAATGTACTGATGTGCTTGAGCAGTTGCCTGCAGGCTGCTTGGGCAAACTGCATAAATGTCAGCTTGTTTCCAGTTATCGCACACTTTTTTAGAGCTAGCGAAAAGGCAGTCAAGCGTATTTGACAAAGAGGACGCTATCGAATCGCTCGCTACTTTAAATCACAGAGTCTTTAAGCTTATTTCAATGTCAAACGAAGCAGACAGACTATGAGCCACATTAAGGTATTCATATTGACACTGAGCAGGCTTAAATATATTTCGATTGCTGTCATTTCATCATTGAATAACTATTAAAGCAACTATTGCTGCTCGCATTGCACTGATGCAGTCCGTTGATGCTAATTCCCACTCGTCTTGGTTATTTATGGCGCTTTATACTTGTCTACATTTGAAATGGGTATTCAATGTAATTTTTAAGAAAAAGAAAATTGATCAGAATATACTGTATTTATATAGATATTTTAGTTATGCATCGCCAATAGGTTCGATAGTTCCAGACAGATCGTTCAGAGTACATTATATTTGTCATAAATGCAGTTATTATAACTAAATAATGAATGAAAATCTTTGCTGTTGATTCTATAAAGAACTTAAATCTTCGTTCTTCATACATCTAAAAGTGTAGATTTTATTCGTCTAGCAGAAGATAGCAGTTTTTTCTCCTTATGTCAGTTGGCATGCACACACTTACATAGCCACACATACACAGCTAGTGACCGGACCAAGTGGAGGCAGCTCCTACAGCACTTCCCTGGCCCCACTGCTTGCCGCTGTCATCAATCTTCCTTAATAGATGTTCACACAATTGAATTATTACATGTGTCCAAGTGGCTGGCAACTGACTGGTTGCTGCCTCTTGTTCTTCCCCCTGGTACCTTTGGCTGCTGGAGCCGCTCGAGCTGCTCGCACTTGACATAGCTCATATGCGTTGGCAACTGCCACAGGACGTGCCCCGCTTCGCCTCCTGCAGCTGTCGGACTCACTGTTTGCATGTGTCGGACATTAATGTTGTTTGGAATGGAAACGGAACGAAAACAATTTCTGGATATTATGAGGTTCAGTTAGCAGTAAGCTGTCGCCACAGTCATTTAATATTTTCTTATGATTTTCAAACTGCAAATATTTGTTCTATGTAAGAGTGTCATTATATAATAGTCTCATATTTTGTATTGACTGCTTTAAGAATGACCATTGCTTGTAATTTGATTTAGTAGAATATAAATCTAAGTATCCATTTAACATATGCAACAATATCATATTCTTAATTGCATTGCATCTAAATATATTTACTAATTACTCCGAGAGAAATTTATATGCTACATACAGCAACCTTTTAGCCCTTGTTCTGTAGATTGCCACAAGGTTATTATGTTCCCTCAGTTGATTAGTTAAAAAATTAGTAATGCACTACCCTACATATATGTTAAGTACGCCTTTTGTTTAACAACTTATTCCCTGAATGCAGCAAGTTTTTAATAAGATGAACGCGAGGTCAGAAACAATGCAGACTACTCTGTGACTGACACACGTTGGCAGAGCAGACAGACGAGACTGACGCCAAAAACTTTGAAGGCAATGGGATTAAAAGTTTGTCAACTTGTCAACGACTTGGGCAGCAGAACCAGTCCGAAACTCACTTTTGATCATGGAAGATTCGCTCGGGTAAAAGCTGACTACCTGACGCTAAAGCTTAAAATGATGAAGAGCGTTGATTAAATTTTAAGCTCACGTTCTAAAATCACAAATAATATGCAAGCAAGCTGCAGTTGGGAGTGCCCCTAGCTGGTAAATATAAACACAGACATGTGTGTACTCAGTCATTAAAAAGTGTAAACTAATAATAATATTGATTCGTATTCCAGTCCATACACCCAATCATCGCCAGTACTATCACTTCACTGTTGCATGCTAAGTGGCTCACACTTCAACCACAATTTAATCGCATTTCAATGCATCTGTGCACTTGTGTAGGTAAACTGCGTACGCTCGGCGCTGATAGCCACGTTTTATGGCCACACATTGTAGGTTATAGCTTCTGTATTACTTAACAGATTTTAATTAAATCCAAATCTAATTTTTAATGAACTGCATATATTTTTAATGTGTGACAATTTAGATATAATGGTAAGCTGTTTCACATATTGGCAATATTTTCAACTTTAAAAATGTTTTGCCGTTCCTAAAATAGTGTATATATAAACTCTTTTATACAAGAAGAAAAAGCTTGAAGGATCTTTGTCGAAGAATATATATTTGCCATAGACATAGAAACAAATTTGCAAAACTTCCGGCTTTCTATTTCTATTTTATCACGAATATATGTGCTTAGCATACATTAAGATTTGCTGGTTTGCCACCAATGTCATCAATAGGTTTAGTACATAAGTATGAGATAAGAATTGCATTTGAGAATTGTTATCAATGCAAGTTTGCTAAGTACTCATATATAATTCAATAGCTTCGTAAGGCATTCATAGCTTTTTGTTGCCTATTGTTTCTTAGATAGTCTCACAGGCGCGCCTCCTTTAGGGAGCAGAGGTATTCCGTGAACAGTGAATTCAATTTCCCGTTTCTCCTGGCTCTCTACTATAAAGTTGGTAAGTATTTTGGCTAGAGCGATCTTCACATTCAGCTTGCCCATTCTAGCCGCTGTAATAAATAAACGCAAAATTAGAATCTTATCTATTTGAATCTTATCTTAGTGCGCAGCTTACCTATGCACTGACGCGGACCCACGCCGAATGGCATGTAGGCGGCAGGTGTGTAGTTTCTGTGCTCCTCTGTGAAGCGTTCCGGCTGGTATCTGAGCGGATCCGGGAAGTATTCCTCGTCACGCTGCATGCCCAGCAGAGATATGAGTACTTCGGTGCCCTTCTTCAGCACCAGATTGCTGTTTGGCAGAGGATAGTCCTGGTTGCACATGCGATTGAGTATCGGCAGAGCGGGATACTTCCGAGTGGTCTCTGTAAAGCGGGCAAAATGATGACGATAACATCGTAGATTTGTTCCAGCTACTTACCCATCACGCAGAGCTCCAAGTACTTCATATCCTGTATGCTATCATAGTTAAGCTCTCCGTTGTGCTTGGCCAGTGTTTGGTTGATGTCGTCCAGCAGCTTGGCCAAAACATCCGGGTTCTGTGCCAGCTCATATAATGTGTACGCAGCAGTCGAGGCAGTCGTTTCATAGCCGGCCACAAAGAACAAAAACAACTGTGCCACGACGTTGTCCTTGGAGAGAGTCTTCACACTATTCACGGTCGCCTGTGCCGACCAGATTCCGTCATCGTTGTTGATCTGGCCAGTGTTGCGGAGCTGTAAGAGCAGTTGCATCAAGTCGCGACGCTCCACATTAGTTTCCTCTCTCAGTGTAATCGTGCGGCGCACCAGGCTTTGCATATCTTTCATTCCCGGTGTTGCCCAGCCCAGACGGATGAATAGCTTTTCCAAACTGTAATTCAATGGGGGAGTTATCATATATGCTGTAGATAACAGAGATATAGGCTTTACCCGGGGTATAAAAATGATGTGGTTCCGCGTATAATGTTTTCCGCCGTGTTGTCGGTAACCTTTTTGCTTATTCTGCGCAGCTCGTTGTCGGGCTGCGTGAAGCTGTCCACATCCAGACCAAATATAGTGGAGGCAATGATATCAATACCATAGCTGAAAACAATTGGAAAATGAAGGAAGCTAAGGTAATGGGCAAACAGTTACTTACCATGCCATCAAGTTCTTCATATCGAATTCAGTCGTGCCTGACTGCTGTAGCTTTTTATTTACATGGGCCACCATTTTGTCGGCAACATCATCGGAAGTGCTGAACATGGCCTTCAGTTTGCCAGATGTGAAGGACGGCGACATCTTTGTGCGCATTCCTCTCCAACTCTTGCCCTCCATTGAGAAGAGATTTGCGGATAAGGCATCATGCTTCTCGTCGACGTAAACGCCGCGATCGTGGAAACTGGCAAAGTCCTTGACGAGCATATCGTAGGCCAGCTGGGCATCACGCACCAGCAAGGCGGGTCTTAGGGTCAGATAGATGCCGATGAATGGCTTTTTAGTCGATAAGTACATATCGTAGATGGCCAGGCCGAAGGACCGCTTATTCCTGCGCACCGGATCCAGGGCTCCAAAGGGTATGCTGCCCCGGTTGCAGGGAAAGCCCTTGCGCTCCCAGTAGCTGAAGGTCCACTTTAGATAGGTGTACAGCAGTACACCAATAACGCCTATCAAATATATTGCAGCACTCATTGTGATAGTGAGACGTATGCCAAGCAGTTTCAACTAAAACTAACTCAGAAACGAACTGTGACTTTTATATAGCCTCACGCGAACTGAGACTTATCGTCGCTGCTCGTAACTTGTATCGCCCTTAGCACACCCTTATCAGTAAGCTGCTAAGCATTTGCCGATGCTTAGATTCCCGAATGCAGATAGGGTGATAATGAAATTAAATAACAACAATAATAATAATGAACTTGAAAATGCTCATTGTGACTGGGCGAAAAAAGTAAAAAATAAATAAAATAAAAGTAAATAAGTACGCATATATCTACACATACACATATAGACGTATATAGGTTATCATTAGTATGCCTTATACCCACAACGCATCAGTTCATGTCAATAGAAGCCTGCATACTCTCTACAAAGCAAATCAATTTGTTCTATAGTGATCGTAAGCATGACGTGACTAAATATAGAGAATACCAACATTAGGAAGCAAAAATCTATTATTTGCTGATTACGAGCACGTTGTGAAGCGTGTTCGTTGTTTATTCGCACGACCTAATCAATAATACAGCCTCAAACATGTTCGATCAGTCAAGTATGTTATTAAACTAGATTTCGATGCATTGGTGTAGGTCGCCTCAAGTAAACAAACATTTATTTCTATAAATAAACAATAAACAAATATTTAATTTCGATAATTATCTGCAAGTTTTACACATTCATGAAGTTATATTGGGTATATTGATTTAGCTTTATGGTAAATCGAAAAATATCTATATGCTTAATGGTTATTGATTGCTCAGTCAGAAGAATTTCAAAATTTTAAATTAATATATAAAAATGTATAAACAAACGAATATATAAGAATATATAGAAAATAAATAATACTTAAATAAATAAAATTATATTTATGGAAATATTTATTTAATGTCAAGTCAGCATACAAATACAGCCTACATATACAGTTTATAGATATTTAAAAAAAAAAATAATAATAATAAGTCAAACATCTTTTATTAATTTGTAATGCATACATACTCTTAAAAGCGACAAATATAATAGAATAATGAGGTTTATTTAAATCGTAATGGTCTGGTGATATATTTTGTGTAGTTATATAATTTTATTGAATATATATATACATATATCATAATGATAGCAATTGAATTGCACAATATGAACTTCGTTAAGGCCTTGGAAAACTGTTTGCACATATCTGTATCCAGGTCATCTACTGGTTATCCGACAAAAGAATTAAATAATCTTGATAGACATTCACAAAGAACCACAAAAAAATTAACTAATAATCGTTAAAAGTATTATTCGCTTTTATAATTCGTTTATTAGGCGCCCGAATCGATTTCTACGTGCGCACACATCCTGCTCTACTTTCGGATTAAAATTAAATTTAAATGGAGCACGCCGCGTCGGTATTTAATATCAATAACGTAATAAATTGACGTAGCTGAGGAGCAAGCAACGCGAAGATGGAGTTGGCGCTGTTGCTGGAGGGCTGGTAGCAGGTTCAAGTCCCATACATCAATTTGTGTGTTCAGGAGCGAGATGTTGGAAATGCAAATGCGTTTGCAATAAACCATCAATGCCTGTGTGTGTGTGTATGCATATGTGTATGAGGTAGCCAATAAATCAAAATATGAAACTCTAAAAGCTTTTTCTGGTATTAGCCACAAGCTGCGCAAGCTAAACACATTTTGACGCTTTGAAAACCTTTTGAAGCCGTCTCTGTACCGCACCCAGCTCCTAACGCCCATCAGTACTCAGCACCCAGCGACAAATGCGCTTAGTGCTTAGCAGACCAAGAGAAAATGCCGTTGGCAGACGAGCTGCGCTGAGTCCGCGTCTCATTATAAATTTGCCAGTTTGCACGTTTCCGCTGCGCGCGCCAAAAAATGTCACAAAGTTTCAACTGGCTGCACACACATACAATCACAAGCTCATGCAGATACAAACATACATACACATGCCCCGCCTAACCGTTGCGCGGTAATGTTAGGTGCGCCCTAACCGGATCACGGGACTGGGCATGGGCATGGGCCTGGGCCTGGTCCTGTCTCGGTTAGCGTCTCTGTTTCTCCTTGGGCTAAATGTCAGCTTTTGTCTTGGCTCGCACGCCAAAAAGTATGCTGAAACAATGTCAAGCATAATTTGCATACAATTTTTGCTCTGTCCCGTGCACTGTGCTTCCCCGGACTGCTGTTGCTGTTGTTGTTGTTGGCTTCTGCTGTTTCTGTTCTGTTGCCTTTGCCGGTGGTCATTATGTTTGCCGGCCGTGTCAGGCACGCACAGACACTCACTCACGCTCGCTCAAAATGCTCTTTTGACACTAATTTAATTTACGTCACTTCATCTCTGCTGGACCAGCCCAGACGAGACCAGGCCACGACAAACCCGCCTGCCCGGTGCGGCCGATAAAGCAAAGTAGGCTGCTTTAAATGTTTTGAAATTGTATTTGCCTTGTCACAGTACTAAACGAACTGAACTCTCCCGCACCCCAAAAGCAATAAACAAAATACGATATCTAATTATACCACGAGACTGCAGAAAAAACGGAATCTACAATCAGAAAGTTGGCCAGATAGGTTGATATTGACCTGCACAAATCAATCTTCGATCAAAGCTATTAGATCCATATATCTTATGACTTATTGAGCTGTAAATAGTATTAGATTTAATAAATAAAAGGACACGTCTTATGCTTTTCATTCCATTTAAATACAACTCCTGTACCTGTTCCTGCTTTAAGTTTGTTTACTCATTCTTTGCCCACTCTTGTTCTTTCTAAACTGCATTCCTCTGCATCCATTCAACCTTTCCTCATCCATTTCTCCACATCATTTCTCCTTTATTCATTCTATAACAACGTCTCACTTTCTCTGCCACCTTTTTCACACCAGCCAGTTTCATGTCCTGAAACTCATTCTTGATCCTTGAAGTCAAACTGGATTTCACTTAAATTGTCAGCTGAATGAATCACCTTTTTTGTGTGACGCACTGCTTTATTGCAACATTTTATGAATTGCACAGTGAGTTCATAGTTTTAATTGCCTTTATATGTGAGCGCATATAAAAATCAAAAGGGCATATGTAACTTTGTAGTCATTTGTCACACAAAGTGCAGCACTTAACAGCTGGCACATAAATTACCCGTTGCCGTTGAACATTTCAACGGAATATAACAGCATCACTTTTACAAATTAACACACCCGCTTGCCCGGCTAATTGTAATTAATAATACAGTGCGGCAGGCAGTGCACCTGACGATGCCACGCCCCCCAGCCGGCACACACTCACACACGCTCAAATCTCCCTCATCAAACGCATACCCAGGCGCTGCAATTAATTAACGCAACATATTCAACTTGCAACATTTAACGATGATGACCACTTCCGCTCATTAACCAGTTGAAAAATTAACATGCGGTCATAATTTATGTATGAGCCGTTATATAAATAACAATATAATAATAGGGGGCGTAGCTGACGGGCGAAGCGGAGATAACCCTAGCTCAACTCTAAATTGGATTAACATACATACTCACTTTTTTTTAGCATATACAAAGCTGCATGTAACGACATGAAGACGTCAGAGAAGCTTAAATCTGCTTGTAAACGCACAGAGAAAATGTGAAAGCTATTTAAATTCTACTTATTACATATTATGCAACTTTACTACTTTGCATACGTCCTGGAGCTGCGATGCAGCGTTTACAGATGATGCAACTAATCTCAAGACTAACTGTAATTAGTCCAAGACATTCCCATAATATGGTAAATGCCGAATCAAATTCTAAATGTGTGTATTATTGGGATCTAACTATTTCTGTTCCTTCCACTTAAAGCTATTTATATTTAATTATAAATTATTTCTATATACTTACTTTATTTAAAATTTTTTTTTAATTTCTTTCAAAAAGTTGTAATAAAACTAATGATATTCTTAATGTTCTAAAGTTATACATTAATTTAAATTTTGTTATTTGAACCACATTAATTCACAAGGCTTAGACTTTAACTTAAATGTGAAAACTTCCATTCTATTGTTTGTCCACTTTGCTCTTTGTTGAATGAAACAAGAGCTTATAGTATTAATATAATATAAAGAAAAACAACGAAAAGGCTTTTATCTTATTCAGATATATACCATAATTTGCTGAAGATCTTGCTAATTTCGTCTTTTGTCTGGTTGTGAAATTTTCAATAATCTAATAATTAGAATCTCATTCTTTTGGTATATGCATTGATTACTAATCAATCACTCATTCAATCTTGCAGCAAAAGCTTTTATGTAATTTATTGTCATTTACGGCATAGCAATTCCAAAATCAACTTCTGACCTCTGCATTGTTTTAGGTGAGAGAATTGTGGATAGTCATATGATTATATTTGCTTAAGATTTGCATATGCCCGTGCCATAAAGCTTGCTTTCAAGTATTTTTCATTCAATTTGAAGTTTGAGCCAAACTCAACTCAATTTGAAAAATCTTTGTCCAAATTGTTCAGCCAATGGCCGCCAGCAGAATAAACGAAAATACAGTGAAAAAAAAAATGGAATAAAAACAAAAGCAAAACTGCAAACACGCAGACATACACACACACACACACACATACACAAGTATGGCCGGAGCACGGCTTTGAGAGAGCAGACAGAAATAATAAAAGAAAAGAGACAGCAACAGCAGGCGGAGAAAAACAAACAAGGATAGGGCTGAGGCACTGAAGCACCAAGATCTGTTTGCATTATTGATGGCCTGGATTATCTTTGAGTGACAACTATATGTGCAAGGTATATGTGTGCGTGCGTGAGTGTGTGTGTGTGTGAGTATGTTGTGCGCGTGTGTGTGCGAGAGCAGGAGAAGTGCAGCTTAAGCTCACTCGTTGCTGCTGCAGCTGCTTCAAGAATATTTGCAATTTAATTAATTTAGAAGTGTTTGTTTTATCAAGTGTTGATTGTCTCACTTGTTTGTGGCAGTTACGAGCGTGCCATTTCAAAGGCTTTACTCGAGCATTAAGACAATGCCTGGCCCAAAATCGATAAGCCACGAATGGTCAAGTTGACGCTGCTGCTCTAGCTGCAGAGCAACTTGCAATCCACTTCACTGCGTTGCGCTACCAATTCCAATCACAGTCCCAGGCGAGTTGACCAAAGTCAGGCGGCGCCATGCGATGCTTTTTATCTTAATCTGCTGCAAATGGACATTAAATGCTATTTCTTTAGATTTATTCAAACAACAACTGCAACAATGTGGCGAGCAGCAACAGCAACAGCAGCAACAGCAACAGCAACAACAACCAACATAACGACAGATTGGCACGAGCGGGCAGCCAAGTGGCAATTTGTGGCTTTGCACGGCAAACCGACATCATCAGCGTTGGATAAAACAAAGGCCACACGGACAGTAAGCCAGCCATCCAGCCAGCCAGCCAGCAAGGCAGACAGACAGGCAAAGACATCCAGACAGCCAGTCAGTGAGATGGAAACTAACGGAGAGTGCGACTGCGAGTGTGGGGGAGTTGTCGGCATTTGTCCCACGGGCATTGCATGTTTGAAGCAAATTTATTACAAGCAACAGCCCGCAGTCGCAGTTGTCTGGGCCATCAGCACTTGGCTCCGAGTGGCTCGGCTTGGCTTCGTACTCTTGGCCCGCTACGTGTCGCCCTGTATTGAGTGCGAATCTGTTACGTGCCCAGTGTGGGCATGTGGGGGATGCGCCAGCTCCATCTCCAGTGTCAGCGCCGGAGCTGACCCTAGGCCAACTATCGACAAGCATCTTGGACTTGGACTGTTGACTGTGCTGTCTCTGCTGACTATTTTGCCACTTATAAATTCCAGCAGTACATGGCCCAAACACTTGTTACATCAATTAGACGGCCACAGAGTGGCAAAATCTCTGTGTGAGTGTGTGTGACTGTATGTGTGTGTGCTTGTCTATGTCTGCCCTGGCCGGAATGTGAAAAGAGATTGTTGGTTTTGCCATCAAGGTGTCCAACTCGGCTGCAATGTCAAACGCGCTTAGCTGGGCGTGACAATGGCATCTGACTTTAATTATTAGTCCTCGGGCCAAGAGCCAAAGGTTAGTTGCTTGGTTAGATGTGAATGCCAAACGCTGGCACAGGCGATGCCACGAGACATGGCTCAGAGCGATTCGAAATTTAGGGTGGCCGAGCACTCTACGTGATTGGACAACCATGTTTCTCTAGGGAATCGCAGGATATTATATATATTGACTGTCAAAAACAAAATAAATAAGTTAACTTAAACACTTGTACAATTCCTTGTTTGAGTTGAAGTGAAATCTAGATCAAATTATTAAACATAAATATATGTTGTTTACTGACTGAGCTAGAGTTGCATTTTTTAATTAATTCTCAGAATTGGAGCTGCTGCATGTTCAGGCGGAAGGGCAGCCCGATGTACAGGCGAGCAGGATGGATGGATGGACTCGACTGCTGATGCATTACGTATGGCCAGTTACATCATTTTTATCAAAACATATTACCCCAGGGGCTTCAGGTTAGAAAAGAAAAAACAAGTTGCACTTAAAAAAATATGTAATTGGATACGAGCAATTGAATTTGTGTGGCTCACACAAATAAAGGTAGCACTGCACATATGCTTAACTGCCGCTAGGAAGCCAAATTGGCTGTGGTTTAATTAAATCATACTCGAGTTGAACTACAGCAGCCGAAACGTCAATGCTGTCTGTCTAGTAACTTCTTTACATATATACATATGTATATGTATATGATGGAGAGAGAGCAATGCAGCCAGTCAGAGTTAAATTGCATTTTGAGAGCACACCATAAAATCTGTGCATAATTAAAATTATTTTAGCCAAATTATTTTGTATTTCAATTTGCGCTTCTGCATGAGTTTGGGTAATTGCGCCACATCATTTCGTAATTTGAGTGATGCTGCAACAGGACTTTGGCCACTCAATGGTCACTTGATTGCGATGTCATTAATAATTCGCATTTCTGTGGACAGCAATATAAATGCCTGTGTGTAACTAAACAATGGCACTCCAGTGCGGCTGCGAGGCAATGCCGTGGCATTTCGCTTCTACTCGTTCCTGATTAATAATTATTCATGTCTGGCAAATATGTAAAAATGAACATACGAAATTATAATTGCGATTAAATGAGTAAAAAATATGCAAAGCCAATTCCTAAAATAACTTAAATAATATTAAATTATTACAAATCAATAATGCCAATTTAAATTAATAATATCAAATTCTTAAACGATTAAAAATACGCAAATAATATTCTTAAATTGTGCAAAAATAAACTACGAGAGAGTATATAATTGGCATTGAATACCCTTTGATACGAGACATTTGTCTCGTATCTTCTTCTATACATATTCATCTACATACATACATGCAATTTATCATTTATTTTATTTTATTTTCATTTTTTTTTTTTTTTTTATTTTTTTTTTTTTTTTTTA
>NW_022045865.1:1081022-1131993 GCF_001654015.2 Drosophila navojoa
TTTTTTTTTTTTTTTTTTTTTTTTTTTTTTTTTTTTTTATTTTTTTTTTTTTTTTATTAATAGTAGGTATATGAGTAATTACACTTAATTACAGAGTATGCGCAAGTCGTGCTTTTAATCAAAATTTCCTGTTTGGCCATGCATTTGTTTATGCACTCGGGACACGCCTCGCTCGCTCGCTTTGACCAAAGTTCAATGGGCATGGCCAATCAAAGCGAAAGCAATATAAATAAATGTAGTTTCTAATTAACTAATTTCAAATTTATTTTCACGTGTCTAGTTAAGCCGTTTACTGCAATTACAAAACTCAATTGCCAAATAATAATAACTAACCAGCCGAATAATTTATGCTAAACCAAAACTGTAAAATTCTTTTTTAAATGCAACTAGAAATAATTTAATAATATTCCAAATTTATAGTACCAAATGATAATTTCCTTTCAAATAATCGATTTTATAAATTAATGTTTATCTGTTATGATAAAAATTGGCTTCAGCCTTACCCCATAAAATGAAATTAATTCTGAATTAACCACATCACAAGCAGAATAAACTTATTGAAAATATATTAATTCCAAATTTATATATCTCTTTAAATGAATTTAGAATTATGTTTGACAAGCTATGCAATTTAATAGCTATGGGTATATCACCTTGCAGTTCTGAAACAATGTCAACATTATATCGCTCATTAGCTTAGCCAGCCTGGCATATCTGTTATTATTGGGAGTACGGAACAGGTAACTATTGTAGTTTCCTGCAAAGCCAATTATTCAGTTAAATTGGCATTGCACTTTATATTGTAATTGAGTTAGATCGACAATGCAGCCTATGCCCTGCTCCTTTGCTTACTATGAAGCTGACGTGCAAGCTGCTTAAGCAAATGATAAATGTATCGATTCAGCTTTGTATTTGATCGAATTTAAGCTTCTCCATGGTTTAATGCACAATAATTGAGCTGCATATCCTATTTGCAAAAACAAAGAGCCTTCATAGTAGACTGTGTGTGAAGACGAAGCTCGTTTCCATATCTTCACTTAACAATGCATAGCACTTAATTATATACCGCTAATTTGCCATTGCAATTTAAAACTAGTTGGCTGCTTGCATCTATAGTGGATGCATTCACATTAGTCGCTGATCTTTTCAATTAACGCCACAAAGTCGCACGGATCAATTTGCCATGCCACAAATTCAATTTGCTGTCGTTGCGTCTCCTTTGAAGTTAAACTGAACTGAAAATTGAGCAGTCTGACCCACAATGTATCGCCCGTGCTTCTTCACCTCACCCCGCGCAGCCGCCTTTGTTGACTGTCCAGCTGCAGCTCTGACTCTGACTCTGAATCGGGATTTACTCGAACCCAGCTTGCTGATTGTGGGGTGCGCCAGCTTGCAGCAAATGAATATTTAAATCCAATGTATGCAAATGCGTTGCACGCTCTACTTTAACCAAATGCAAACTATATTGTCGAGGAATACTTTGTGGCAGTGGCAGCTACAAAAAAAAAATGCCCCCGAACCTTCTATACGCTTCCAATAATTAGAAAATATTGTATATTAATTTATAAATACTTCATTTATAATTTTATTCTATAAATTCTTTTTGCATTAAGTTTAAATGTTTGATCTAACGATTAATTTGATTAGAGATATAATATATAAAATGATTTATTTAAATGAAAATATAATTTTAATAATAAATACTAATTTATTATTTTGCTTATTTATTATAACTTGTTTATTTGCTTTGGGAAGTAAAAAGAAAGCCAATTTATTTAATTTAAAGACAAATTAAACCATAATATTAGTATTTAATACAAAAAGATCACAAAATTATCTAAATTTATATTAATTTAAACTCTAATTTAAATTCTTAATATTATTATTTTTTATTATAATGCTTATTTACTATAATTTACTTATTTAAATTTAAATTTCTATAATTATTTAAATTTAAGCAAAAATTAATCTTTTATTTGAACATTTGAATCTATCCATGACTTACAGTCACTCAGGCATTTTATGATACAAATTGAAATACCTTCTATTCGAATATTGCATGCTGCGAGCGCTGGGAGAAAGTTTGGGCAAGCAACAAATAAACAAATTGCGCGGCACAAGAAAGTGTAATAAATAAACTCAACTGCCAAAAACTGCACAAATAGCTGTCATTAGGGGAACAAAAAGCGGACTGGGTCTGATAGAGAGCAGGTGCGGCATAATTGCCCAACATTTTGCCCGTTAACCTAAGAAAATTGCCAAAGCAGAAAAACGAGCGCACGCATACACACACACACACACACACATACACAGACATGTGAGAGAGGCATAACGAGGAAGCACGAGGAGACGGCAATAAGCACAACAAGCTTAGCAGCTTAAAATAATTTATTATGCTTAAAGTAAGTAAATGGCTAAATGCCGGCATATGGCAGGTCAGCAATCGAGCAGAACGCGCCAACCGCCAGGAGGAGCACCATCTGCGCGCTCGCTCATATGTGCGACGGCGCCTGCCACTAGTGGCACGCACGGAAGTCAAGTAATGTTAATATCTGGTCAACTGGAAAAACAAAGTAAATTAATTGTAGGTTCAAAGAACGCCAAGCAGCGCAGCCTTATCCCGTGCTGAGCCTGGCCGGGCCGGGCTGGCAGGACTGGGCTGTCGGTCATTGCTGATTATCGAGTCCGACGCGGTCACTGAAGACTTCCTGCTTGGCTTGAATGTCTGACAGTCTGCGGGGCAAACCGCCCTGGACCCCTCTTGACCCTAAACAGTCTTTTGGCCAGCTAAACAGCCAGGCTGGCTGTGTGTGTGTTTGTGTCTTGGTATTGGATTTTTCAGCAAAGTGCAGCCAAGCGAAACCAATTTCCCATACATTGTAAGCAGGCCAGGACATCACTTGTAAATCTGTGTGAGTGAGTCTGTTTGTGTGTGAGTGTGTAAGTGTGCGCGTGTTTCCTGTTGCAGCTGCCTTGTTGGGTTGACAAAGCGCGTGTTGACGCGCGCGTCAAACTTGCACTGCCTGCCGGAAGTGCTGCGAACAATGTGCGCTCCACTTGGCCAACCAGCACGGCTTTGGGCCGCTGCATGGCAAACGCGCGGCTTACTGACACGTAATATATCAATGCGCTTCGCTGGATCGACGATGGACCGCTGGCTCGCCAGCTGAAATATGAGTTAATTTCGAAAGGCGGCTGCCTGCTTTGAGCGCCTGATTATGTAAATAGCAGTCGGGGCAGGAGACGGTAAGCATTAAGCCATAATATTTATTTACTTAGGTCAACTGCCGGTCAAAAACACTCTGCCATACGCATGCTAAGGTATTAACAGTGTGCATACAAGATGGGTCAATAGACTTGCCCTAATACACGGGGTCAATGCTGCATATCTGCTCAGTTTGTAATCCCTTCATTTCATGTTATTATGTAAGACCTGATTAAGTTAGTTAATAAATGTAATTTATCAACAGAGAGTCATAATAAGGGCAATATATAAAAAATATATTTTTATGCAAATAATACATTTAAACAAAATATTAATTTGATATAATTTAAAGATATGTATATACATGTCCATGTAATCCTTTTTCTTAATAATTTTAATATATTCATATTATTATAATATAATAATAATATAATATATAATAATTAATATATTCATATTATTATTCGTTTCATGAAAGGGCTGCAACATTTCGACTTTTACTGCGCAAACTTTTCATTTCCTATTGAACTTCAATGGCGATTGAAATTTTCAGTGTTTGCAAACGCCTTGGGGCAGGGCAGCAGCTCGTGACATGTGTCTCTATGTGTAAGTGTGTACATACATATGTGTGTGCATAGCCCCCCACAAGATCCAAAAAATAAAATCATTTGTTGACAATTTGTTTAGCTGCTGTTGCCACTACAATGTTCCTTCCGCTGACCCCGCCAACTGCTGCCGCCGCCGCCGCCACCGCTGCCTTGCAAGTTGTTTTCCGAAATTATTTGGTATGCAAAACACTTTCGGCAAATATTGATTTTGGAAATTTGTACAAAAAAAGAAGAAGAAGAAAGCGAAAAAAGGGAATACAAAACGACAGCGTCTACGCGACATTGTAGCAGCATTAGGCGACGACAGCGACAGGCCAAGAGGCCAAAAGGCACTAAAATCCCGTAGCATACTTTTTGGGGCGCTCTATCGCTGTAACGCGATGCCCGGGTGCAGCGACATCAAGAGTCTTGCACACTGACGTCATAAAGGCTGCCTTGCAACTGCATTGGTATGCACGGACCTCATCTGCAATGTCTTTGCCGTCGTGCCGCACCACACCGTGCCGCGCCCGGCACGTGATGTGTGCCACATGCCGACGCCGAACGTGGATAGTCGGGGCTGGCTCCACGCTGTTGGCTGTGCCACACTTTAAATTAGCTTTAAAAATGTCCGAAAAAAGAAGCTGTATAATAATTTGTGCGGGATATAACAGAGCTTTCTATGGCTGCTTCGTATTTAATTAGCTCTATGCGAGGCGCAGCAAGTGCAACAGCCCGAAAATTTGCATGCATAAACGCAGCATCCAACGACTGAATGAATGCAATGAATGCGGCAACCGAATCGACCGCAACTAGTTTAGGTTCGCGCAGTCAAAGTCATAGTCAAAGCGCTCATAGACAGTTGAGTACATACCGTGCCTGTAAATGTAAAGTTTTTCGATTTAAGTTCATAATTAAAGTGCGAGCAGGCAGCAGTCAGGCGGCAGTCAGGCGGCGCGGGTGCAAAGTTAAATTGGGTTTAAATTTTGCATGCACTCGCATTAATTTGCTTAGCCAGGCGGCGAAGGTCACAGGCTAAAGGCGCCTTCAGCCCAAACACTGAAGGCCAAATGCCATATACACGCGCACATGCACACACATGCACACACACATGCACACATGCAGCCACGCATGCCGCGCGCCATCTGCAGCTTTGCTTGGCGCGTGTTTAAGGCAATAATTTGGGCAATTTTTGGCACAGCAACGAACCGTAACTAACCTGGCAAGTCGAGTCGCCGACTCGTGGATGACATTTATTAAATAACTTGACGGCATTTTCAATATTTAAGCCGCACTAATGCGCCTAAAGTTAGGCACCCAACTGTCAGCGAATTTCGGCGATGGCGGCGGCTCTCAACAAATACCAGCGAGCACTTTCGCCAAAACTTTCTGCACAGTTTTTCGAGTTGTCGGATTGTTTGCGACTGGCTTAAATTGTACTTGCGCCGGACCGAAGATGGCAACGTTGATGACGTTGTCGACAGCGACGCTGACATTTTGCGGAAGTAAAAAATTCTCGAGGCTTGCATTTTCTGAATGCAAAAGGGGTATACGACTTGCGTTGCCCTCTTTAATATACCCTGGGCATTGTTTGCTAACTAAAAAATCTGCTTGTATGTGTTAATAATTTGATTTATCTACCCTTGCATTATTTTTGTTTTATTTAAATAACTATAAAATCCGGCTAAAAGTATCATATTTTTAGAATTGGCATTTGCCTATTGTCGAATGTGCTAAATCAAGGATAATTGAAAGTCGGGCTACTGCACTTATCCTCCTTCTTTTTTGCCAATTAGGAAAAGTTTTACGCAGCTGAAAATGAAAATGGAAGCAGAATAAGCGCCAAAAATTTGCATTAGTTTTGCAAAGTGCGGCACATACATAGTTTCCAGTAGCCTTAAAAAGTTTATTCCCAAGTAATTATGTAGTTCATTATGCTGGCCAGAGCAAAGTGAACTTAAATCTAGCTAGATAAAATAATGTATCTACTGAAAATATTCTGTGGCCAATCAAGGGATTTTTGGCTATATTCAATGGCATTTCGGAAGACCGTAAACAGATCCTATGCATAAGTGATGATTGCAATTGCCACAAAGCAACCAATTTGCTGCGGCTTTGATTTAATTTAATTTCTTGCCCCACACAGATGCACTTTCTTCATTAATTGGCTTACACACGCGTGCTTGCGTCGTGATTTACGTAATGATAGATATACGACCGTATAAAAATGTGCACATGCACGCTTACAGCATTGTTGAGGTTTTTCTGTGGCATTTGCCAAATGCATTCCAGCATCAATTTGCATAGCTTTGCAAAGGCGAGGGCAAAGGCAAAGGCAATGGCAAACGCAGAGGTTGCTTTAGTGGCTGCATAAAATGCTATTGTGCATTAAAGTCAAATCAAAGTGAGCTGCAGCAAGCAAATATTAGCCGCATTACTCGCCAGCTGTTTGCTTTTGAGACAAAGGCGGCAGCAGACAGTAAAACGGAGTGAAATGTTTTATTTATGGGCGTTCCATGGGCGTGGCGTTGAGTGTGTCATATGCGTTGTAGAGGCAAGACAAACAATGAGGCAGTCACTTGCCTTCGTCACCGTTGCCATCATCGTTGTCGTTGTTGTTGTTGTTGTTGTTGTTGTTGTCTTTATACAGTCTGTCAACTGCCAGGCAAATGAACAACTTTAACAAATGCAAGGCGCTGCCTTTAGCGTAGATTGTCCTGACATGAAAGATTTGCGTTCAAGTCAAACACACACTCACAAAGTCGACAACAACAATGGGACAGATGAATATGCCTTCGTATGTATGTATGTATGTACATGCAAAAAACGAGATCCAGAGAGACTCGCAGCACACATACAATGCTAAAGTTTCTAATGTTATTTAAAGCACTTTAAGTGCCATATTTCCTGCTCCTGCTGCTGCTCGTGCTCCTGCTGTTGCGTTGCCTGCTTTATTTATTATGTGGTACTGCTATGCTTACTTTTGGCACTCCAGCAGGAAGAATCAAGTAGTTTTTTATGTTTTCCGGCTGAACTGCAATGCCAACAGCCAGCGGCAACTCATTGCAGCAGTTGCACACTGACGGCTCTGGCAGCACTGCCAGCCTGCTCGACTGCCTCACGGACGGCCAGCCAAACAGCCAGACAGCCCGCCCGACAAGCGACTGCATGCCTGCTTTTATTCAAAAGTTTAGTGAGCCATTGAGCGCGCCCCAGTCGACGTCGTCAGTCAAGATGCGCTGTATTACTGCTGCTGCTGCTGCTGCTGCTGCTGCTACTGCTACTGCTACTGCTGCTGCTGCTGCTGCTACTGCTGCTGCTGCTGCTGCTGCTGCTGCTGCTACTGCTGACACTGCTGCTGCCGCCGCTGCTGCTGCTGCTGCTGCTGCTGCTCCTCCTCCTGATGCTGCTGCTGCTGCGACTACTGCTCCTGCTGCTGCTACTGTGTAGGTATCTCGCCAATGTTTGTTTTATGTTGCAAACTTTGCCAGCGACCAGAAGATGCCGCAACAAAAACAGCAACAACAACATCGACTACAGCAGCAGCAGCACCAACCAAGGACTGGGGCGGGGCGACAACAGCAGCTTGAACTCTATCGCCGGGTACCGCAATTTAATAGATTTTCTATGTAAGCCTCTCAAGTCTGTGCTTCTCAGATTTGACATCGGCGACCACACGCACACACACACACACTCAGATACAAATACATACCCTCAGACAAATCACTGTTGTTGTTGGTATGTGCAAGTGTGTATATCCATCTGTGTGTCTGTGCGCCTGTGTGCGTGTATGTATACATGCCTACAGTTATTTTGCACATCACAGGGACACAACACAACTCGACGTTGTGTGAACACCTCAACAACTTAAAATGTAAATAACTTTTCAAGTGGTTTCGCAAAGTTTTTGGCCCCAAAGTTTCACCCGAAATGCGCCCAGCCCAGCTTCAGTGGCTGCGTCGGTGTCAGTATTTCTGTCTGTGTGAAGTGCTCGAGCACTCAAGTGTTTCGTTTCAATTTTCGCACGAGTTTTGTGGCCGTCCCAATACAAATACAAGCTAAATTTTGCAAATTAATTTTGTTTTGATGGACTTTCAAGCGTTAGGCAAATAAAAAACGAGAAAAAAAAAAGAGAGAAAACACGTTTCATAGCATAAAAAACTAGAATAACCAAACTGCACTCGCACGCCCCCACACACTGCGTATACGCGTTTTGGGTGCCATTTAAAACACAAAATTCGGTCGTTCAATATCAATTAAAATACGTCCAGCGCACAGCATCTGAATATCGTGGAAAAACAAAGCTACAGTAGAAGCAGAACAAAACAGCAAACGCACGAATAAAGTTCGTGAAAAATTCAATTTATATGCAACCACAACATGAACAGCATCGGATAATTATTAGCACATACCCGTCTAGTGTTGAAACATATGCTTTTTGTTGTAGAATGGCCTGTCAAACAAACAAAAACAACATGCGAGACTTTTTCACGCACTGCTTCACAGCAATCAACGCTCCGACCAAATGCCATGCAAATACACCTACATATAGGGCCGAATGTCATGGAAACGGAATATGTAAATCTCCGGCCACTGCAACTGTGACCCCTGGCCAGGGCTAAGAGTCGGTTATCGCAAAATATGAGAATACCGCAATTACACTTAGTCTGGCACTGACAGGTCGCTTGAACTTGATATATTAACAATCTGGCTGAACAAATATGTGATAAAAACTGTCAAAAAAAAAGGAGAGAAAATCTAGGAAATAGATGTCAAAACAAGCTCAAGCTTGGAAAAATATTTGTTACAAAAATATTTAAGAAAAAAAAGAGAGTCTTTATTGCCAAACACACACAAGTCATGACTTATTTAAAGCATAAATATATTTAAGGCATTAATACGGATCAAATAGCAATTCCATTTTAAAGTTGAATTTCTCTTTAATTTTATTTGACCTCAATTACTTAGTAAATACATTGGGCTTTCTGTCTCGGGTTTTCTTTTCGTTTTGTGTGAATTTAGTCATAATCAGCCCATGCCATCATTGAAACAATGCGCCCTATCTATAAATAGAATCACAAACCTGCTGACCGGCATAAAACTTTAATATAATATATAATGCATAAAGATTTTCGAGCTGAACCGATTAGTGACACACGAAACTCAAAGGTGTTGCACACCGCTCGGACGCAATATGACTTGCAATATGAATAGGAAAAGCGGGAAAGTGTGCTGAAACAAATGTAAGTAGCGCTTAAATCCACTTAAATAAATTGATGCTATACTAGCACAACTTGAAAAGTTTTGGCCCATCGTCCCATTCATTACACTTATACAAGTGGAAGGCCACATGGCTGGAAAACGAAACCGAGCCAAAGGAAAAGGAAAAGCTGCAAAGCCGCCGCCTCGGGCGTCGACGTCGACGGCGACGTCGTTGCCATCGTAGCAAATGCGCCACTTGCGTAAATTGGCAGCATTGTAGTTGAGGGATTAGTGCGGCATTAAACGCAGTTTTTGCACATTACACGCGTGTAAAGCGCAAATCCAGAGTTCGCCAAAGGCGACGCCAACGTCGTGGCGTGGGTGAGCCCGAGGTTGCTCGAGTCTGCTCCTGTGCCAGTGCCTCTGCCGGTGCCTGTGCCTGTGTCTCTGCCCTAGCTTTGCGTGCTCTGTAGTCCTCTTAAGTAATGGCAGACAGCGCCCACATACGTACTCATAGAACTAGCTCTCAAGGAGCGTTGCCATGGGCAGACGATGCCTTGCCAGTTTCTAGTTGCCACTTGGCTCGCGCCTTAACACTAAAAGGATTAAGCGATTTAAGCGTGATGTGAAAATTTGTTGGCTGCCTTTTGTTGTGGGCCCACTTGATGAAACACGTTGTCTTTTATATTTTCGCCGCTCTTCGACAAAACTTGAAATAATGTGCACATAAATAAAATTCGCTGCTACAACAGTTGCACGTAAATCCAATTTATCACAAACACCAAGAGCAGAGACTATTGCGTGCAGATATATGATTTAAAATCGTGGGCTTAGACTATTTTAATGAACACTCGTCTGCGAGCAACAAAACGTGATGGCTTAACTCTTTTACAATTGTCTGTCTAAAAATTTCTGATTTCACAGAATGAAATATCTCTCTCCCTCATTCTCTCCCTTTAATGAGTATAAGATTCCATTTATAATGGTTTATTTTTGTATATTATCTGTTGTTTTCTTTTTAATAAAATATATATATATATTTTAAATAAAAATGTCAAAAACAAATGTGTATTCCTTTTTAAAAATTAAATTTAATTATCTAATTAATAGTCAAGTCCCTTTTAAACTGAGAATAGACTCAAATTCATCTATTAAGAACAAATAGTTATAGACTTTTATTTTTTAATGTATCTAATTTTAACGTTGTTAATTCAAACGATAAAAATTTTATTTTTTCACCGAATATAAAGCCCAAAACAAAATGAAATTTTTTAGAATATTCCACAATGATCCAGAGCTATCATGATTATATATTTATAGTTTTAATTAATTCAAATATATATATAATAATTAACCAATCCGAGTGATTATAAGTTCAAATGTGCTCGCTCTGAATTCACGGCTCCAACTGAGATTGAAAAATAGCATAATAATTCAGCTGGCTTAGTCAAATTATAATAAATCTGAAAGCATTTTAGCTGCAATGGCTTAGGCGGATTAGCCGCAAATCAACAAGCATTCGTGTTGCTGCTACAAAGCCCAACAATATTTTAATAAAATTACATGGATTTACGGTGCGTGCGTTGACTACGAGCTTAATGCGGCCAAAAATTTGTAATGTTTCGTCATCATAAACGGGCAGAACGGTCGCGGTTTGTGGCATGGCCAAGCCAACAGCACAAACAACTTTGCATATGTATTATACAATATGCTTAAAATTTAGAGCCGGCAACAAAGTTGGGAGGTAAACATGTGTAAATTCCTGAAATGAACAATCATATGCCAGTGTAATACATCACGCAACGCACCAGAATGATTACAATGACACGGGCCTCACTTTGGCGTCTCGCCTGCACTCAGGTATTCGCTTGGTACACGTAACTGCCTTTCTGACTGACTGACAGACAGAGAGACAGAGAGGCAAACAGACAGACAGAGAGATAGACAGCCAGTGCGACTGTCTGAACGAACGGGCGTTGGAGTGACTGAGTGCGTAGCGTTTGGATGTGAGTTACTGATATTCTTTGGCTGGCATTGGTGCACGCCGGGCGGATGGCGGACAATCTGACACGCGGACAGACAGACAAACACATGAGAAGCGTGCAACATTTTTAAGCAGGCTATTAATATGAAACATATCACAGAGCGCGCATCAGCATGTGGGCGGCATGTGGGGCGTGTGAGTGCGGCATTCCTGTGGTGTTGCGCAATTTGGTGGCTCTCCGGCAGCCATAAATAATGTAAAGTGACTTTGGCGAAAATGAATCACATGATTGCAACTGCGGTTTCTACTCAAATGACATTATAATGGAGCGCTCCCTATTTATTGATTTTGAAACGAGCATGAGTAAACATGTCCATATTTCAAACGATCTAAGCACCTTTTGAAACGATTTTTTTTTTTTTGTTGAGTATTTTGGTTATATACCGAAGTGCACCAACTTCATTAGGACTTATTAAAATGAAAATATCATTTGTGCATAATATGAAATAATACATTTAATTCGGCATGCAAAGTATACAAGACTATAATCCCCAATAAAATAAATATATCTGTTTGAGAAAATAATATTTTAAAATTCTGCTTAAATAATATAGTTCTTATATGAATTCTAAAGCTTAACTTTCTTATCCTGAGCAATACATTTTCTGGCAATCATTCTGTATAAATTTTCTCTTTATTTAACATCAGTCAGCCATCCTATAGCATTCATTCCATGTTTGAAAATTCATCGAGCCTTAAACTTTCTACTAACATTTGAAATCCAAAATAATCCAGACTCTATAAATAAATTGAAATCGAAGTCACATTGAATACTGCTAATTAAAACACTTTTTTGTAAACAAACCATTACCATACAACATTAAGCATTAAGGATTATATTAACCAATACAGATTCACAGTGTCTAAAAAAATGCAATGAGAGCATTAGCTGAACAAAAATAAAGTGCATTTAGCTAAAATTAAAATTGTATAATGCGGTTTATTCAGCATCAACATTTTTGAACCAGCATATTAGCAAATACATATAGCAAAATATAAAAAATAAATAAATCAAATGAAAAATACAAACTGAAAGTCGAGATTGTTTGCAAATCAGACAAATGAACAAATTTTATGTTGTACACAAGCCAATTGAAAAAATAAAAAAACTATTTTGTAAATGCAGCCGAAACCGCAATATCCCCACCCGCTCGCAGATGCATGTATAAATAATTCATAACACTTTTATTTGCATGCAAAATGAGTTAGAACAAAAAGCCAAACAGTAAAGTAAAAACGCCAAACAAAATGAATGCAGTCCTTGCAATTTTTGCAGCAGAGCAATTTTTTTTTTTTTCTATTTTTTCTGTGGCGAATTATACGCAAAGGTAGCTAGCCACAATTCGCTATAGCAAGTCCGTAGCACAGTCAACCTTGCTGGGCAGCCACACATTCGGTTTTATTGTTAGTGCTAGCCATGGCTGGGCAGTTGGCGCTGTTGCTGCGGTTGCGCGCGGACCCAACCGGAGCTGGAGCCGCACCTTGGCCGCAGACAAACGCGTTGGTGTGGCCAAATCTCCCGGCTGGGTGCCCGGTCTCTGGCAATCCTGATGCTAATGATGAGGCAACACCGTCGGCGAGACAGCATCCCGAGGGCCAAGCGTGACTGCACTGGCTCCTCCATGTTGACTCAGCAATTTTGTTTTTTTTTTTTTCTCTACGCTCTACCTCGCTGAGTGAACAGGCTTAGTTAGCTTCCTTGCCCGTGTGTCTTTATTATGGGCATCGTGGCTGCCAGGCAGTCCGGCAGTCCGGCAGTCCGTTAGTCCGCTAGTCCGTTTTCGTGTCCATATACTGTGGGCATTTGCGGCTCATAAGGCATAAACTTTCAAGTGGCCAGGAGCGCAGTGGGCCACTCACAAGTCCTCGCTGCTGACACGCTGAAGGACAACTTTTAATTGAGATAAAATGGAGGAACACGCTCCGCACCTCCGCTGGCTGCTAGCCCGGCTAGCTCACCGGCTCAAAATCAGCATCCGAGTAACTTCTAATTTAGTGGCCGTGAGAGTCCAGTTCCGGGCCAACATGTAAATCAGCGCTCCCTTTTAGCACCTACTGCATCGTTCCCGCCTCAGCTGGCAACGGCCATTCTCGCTTGTTTGCAGGACAAACTTTGTTGGCGCACCTTGTTGTTGTTGTTGCTGTTGTTGTTATTGCTCTTGTCACTGCTACTATGTTGGCTGCTGTTGCTGTTGTAGTTGTAATTTGTATTTGTGGCCATAAAGTTTGCGTTATGCCCGCCCGCAGAACAAAAACATTACATTTTGTTTTTATTTTTATTTTTTTGTATGCTGCTTCTCTTTTATTTATTTTTCACATTCCGTACATGTATGTATGTGTAGTCACATGCTAAACATATTTACAGTTTATGTTTTAGTCACAGTTTTATTCCAGCATCAGCAAACTTTTGTTGGACACTTTGCACGTTTAACGGTTTCGCCATGGTATCCAATGGCAACAAAACCGCAGCACACCTTATTAATAGACACTCAAGCACACAGAGAAATCTCGCACGCACCCTCGACCAGAGCAACGAGTCGGCTAAGCGCTCTAAACCAAAATCGTCAGCAAAGCCGCAGGCCTGCTCATGCGTTTTGTGGCCAAGTGTTACACAGACTACACAGACTCCTCCACACACACACATACACACACACATGCACACACTCACTTCACACACATTTACACCTATCGCACACCGAGAACACAAACCAGGGCACCTACAAACATGCACATTGACACGCATAAGAGACACTGGCTGGCACATTGTAATCCCAAATCCTGCTATAATTAACCAAATGAATTCGTATATGCCAAGTGGGACTGCTTGCCGCTCGAAGTCCGTCTGATGAATTCAACTTGTATGCAATAGCAGGCCTTAAAGCCAGAGATACATTTAGACAACATTTAGACAACATTGAGAATACTTGAATATTCGGTTTCTGGTCTATGTACAGAAGGAATTTCCTCAATTTGAGTTTTAAGTAGAAAAATCAACTAAAATGCAGCATGCGGCAGCGGGACTCGCTGGCAGAAATTCTGTTAACTGCTGAAATTATATGCCGTGGCATGGAATTTAATTTTGTTTGGAAACTTTTGGGCGCCTACTTTCAAGCGCAAGCTCAAAGGTCAGCCTGCCAGCAAAAGTTACTGCACAAAATTTATTGCAAAAATTAAAAAATGATGAAAAAAATAATGCATGCAAGGCCACGCAGCAGCTACCACTCATTTATTATCGTATTAAAATTCCCAGTCTCCACCAGACGCCGACATCGTCATCGTATTGGAGCAGGCGTTGCGGAAATAACAAATTTCTTGCTCGGAAATTAATATTTGCATTTTATAGAAAAACTTTGCGCTAAATGCAGCAACTCCTATGTGAGCACACTATCTACTATGTACTAAGTGGATGCTAGGGTCATTCTGAGTCCTCGTTGTTTGTGCACATAATTTTAATCAAATTTAAATTCCTGCCGAGAAAAAACTTTGTAATTTAGCTTCTTTGCTCAAAATTAAAATGTTGAAAATACATACACATATTTCCTAAATAAGGCGCTTTCCATGGAGAACAAGAATGCTTCGCATTCTCTGTAGTTTAAGACTTGCGAAAAATGCTTTGATATTTTAATCAATTTTTGCGAGAAGTCTTGTAAGGGACACAAAACAAAATTGGGATTAATATAAATATATTTTTGGGTGTCTCTACAAAACAAATGATGAAAATGTGATTAATACTTGGAGTATTTTCCAAGAAGTCCAAGGCAATTTAGAATCTCATTGAACATAAGACAAAGGAAAATTGCCAATAGGGAGAATACATAGTCAAATGGTCTGCAGGTGCAGACAATCCGATATGCCAGAGCCTTTCAAAGAGAGTATTAAACTTTTGTTTAAACGCTTTTCATTTCCTTGTCTGCCGGCAGCGGGCAACGGATAGCGGGCAGCGCCAGAAGTCAAAACATCAGAAGGTTTTGTATTTACCGGCATCAAGTTCCGACTCTGTGCACTGGACTCAAATCGCAATTGTAGGCCAGCAATGGCCAGAATTGGTTGGGCAGTGAAAAAAGCGCAGTCAAAGCCGGAAGCTGCAGCGCCAAATTGAAACACATGGGGGCCGTACACACACACGCACGCTGTGGCTCACACACGTTCACAGCTTAGCGGATGGAACAGGATGGGCGGCAGGCTAGGGCCGCGGGCGCAGTTTGCCCCATAGATTGCACAGAAATTGCTTCCGTGGCACGTGTTTCATTTAACAGTAAAAATCGAGAAACTGTTTGTGACGCATTGTTGAGCCATTTGATACACAAAAAGCGAACCAAAAAGGGCACAAGTGTAATCATTTATTACAAACTTAGCTAAAGGATATCAAGCCCACAGTTACGCCCACATTGACGCCCACAGCAGCAGCAGCAGCAGCAGCCACAACTACAGCTATTTGATATAGCATGCGTGAGTTTTAAGCCGCCTGGTCATAATGTAGATGCTTTTATGGCACACACACACACACGTACACACATACACACACATGCTAACCACGCACCACCCCGCACGCACTACCAAGCAGCCGAAAATGACAACGAACTGAAGCAGAAGGCAATTATTTTTATTTACTGCCCAGACGCACACTATGGCGCCAGCATTATTATTGTTGTTGCTGTCGCCAGCAACGATGCCGCCACATAAGCCGCATCATTGTCAGTTGCTCCGCCTCATCAAAGCGGGAGCCAGCCCCGCGCGCGCTTCCGTTTCGATTGCCGATCCCGTCTCGTGCCATGCATAAGCAAATTACAGTCGAGAGTTAATTTTTCACTTGTTTAACGAGCGGAAGTTACCATTTTGCACTGATTTGAAAATATGTCGCTGTTTGTGGCATTGGCGACGCCGATGGCACTGCCAGGCTCCTCCATACGCCTGGCAACCACGGCTTTACATCCATTTGTTAATACGCGCATTCATATGTGTATTTGTGTGCTTCTGCCTATTTCAACTGTGATTGTTTGTCTGCGGCAAATGAATGAATGAATTGCGCGTCGTTTCTCTATGGCAAATATGCCAATTTTGTTTACCCTCTGCCCCCCTCTCAAACATAATCCCTGTTCAGCCCTCGCCCTCAACCGCGCTCTCGTAATGCCCCAGACTCGCGCTCCATAAAAATCTCTGTCTCATTCATTGACATGCGCTGTCTATTGTGAGAAGGTCCCTTTATTTCTATATATTTGTGTGCAAGTGTGAGTGCTTATGCATGTGTGTGTGCGTGTGTTTTTTTTTTTTCATGTGTGTGTTCACTGTTCTGCGCTATGCTCATCAAAATAATCAACCAAAGTTGTCATTTTATTTATTTTATTTTTATTTTAAAAGCAATTCGTAGCTGCACAATTTATGTCACATAAAAATGAAGTGCTAGGCAAAAAAAAAACAACATCGTTTTATATATTAATACGGGTATATTCACTGACTCGCTGATCTGTTCAATTATCTAGAAGTGTTTTAAAGAGTTCTTCTGAATAATAATTGAAACTAATCTGGAAAAAACTTTGTTGTGTTATTTGAAATGTTAACATCACTAATAAATTAAAATTAAATAGATTATTTATTCGACTAAATGCTTCGAACTACCAAGATAATTTTTTTAGCCGATTTGCGGCTGCAGATTATTTAGTTACATTCCTACAGTTGAATTTCACTTAAGTATTTTTTTCTTTTCTTTTTCTTTGTAATTTCCGATATAATTTAATTAAAGAAAAATTATAGGTTTAATACCCCATTCGTCAGCAATATTTATCTAAATTGAATACTTTGTTTTTATGGTATTCTTAAACTCTAATCATTATTAAATTCTATAATATAATTTTATATATAAATATATTGAAATAGACAAATTTAATAGTCATTAACTGAAAAAAAAAAAAAAATATCATTGTGCTCATAGTTCTAGGACCGCTAGGGTTATTATAAATATCATAAAAATATAAATATTTCCAACTATTCTTTTCATAATAAAGTCGGTTGACTTTCAGTCAAATGATGAACTTAAACTCTGAATAAAATCAATAATCGTAAAAGTGTTAATTACATTGTTGCCTTTAAAACTCAATTAGTGCAATTTGTTTTGGCAACCTATTGTATTGTCTTGGCAATTGTAAGACTTAAACATTGATTGTGAATAGTTTAATATTATTATTTGCAAGCCCTCAGCGAGCAATGCTTGCTTCACATTGGATTAATTTACGGGCACAACTTCTAGAATGCCTTATCTGCATATTAAAGCACATGTATGCACATCATCGTAGGCACAGTCATATGCAGACTGTGTTACTTACAATAGCATGGAGCAGGAAAAGCAACAGAAGCAGGCAGCAACTAAACGGAATGCCCATATGTGGACAATTGTCTATCGGCGACGCGCTGTGAAGGCTTGAAAGTGACTGAACTCAGCATGGGGCATGAGCGAGGACTGATTTATGTGCTCTACGTGTGCAGCTGTGATCGAATTTCCAATCATGTTTACGAGTACATGCACACACACACACACAGAGAGAGACAGACACTCTATAGGGAAGCAGACACTCGCACATACTTGTGGGTTTATCTAGTCATGGATAGACGGAGCAGACGGAATCCATGTTGTGACGATAGACACGCCGCCAACGTCGTCGATTCGTTGGCCAGCAAACGTCGGTGTTGTCCGTTTGTGTTGCTGGCTGTGATAAAAGCGACAACAACAACGACAACAGCAACAGCAACAGCAGCAACACCAACAGATGAAACAGTAATAGTAACAACAATGCCATCAACAATACAAATGAACATGAATTGCATTGAACAGGTGCGCACATGACTTCATTTTCTCGGTAACATTTCCCTGTGTTGTTTATTGTGTGGATAGCCATCGTTGCCCCGCCGCCCTCTCAATCTGCCAAGCGTTTGGCATATGCTTGCTGTTGCTACTATTTATGTTTTCTTTAGCAAATTGTGCGTGCCATGCATTTGCACACCCACACAATCGACATCGAAAATTGAAAATCAGCTTGCTGAAATTGTTTTTCCAGTTTGTCAAGTTCATTTACAGCCTTTTTGGGCCCACACGCCAAAGAGTATTTTCCGATTGTGACAGCATAATCCAAAGGAATACCAATAGCTTCCTTAAACCGTGAAATAGGTCTATGTATGAAATTTGAATTTAATTGTTGTATATGTACTCTGATTATATTTATATATGCTCTCATCCCATTTTTACACATGTAGAGCCAAGCTCAGGTGCCTAGGGCCCTCAAATGAATTCTAAATTATTTGAGTTTATGAATTCCTTAGAGATAATTAAGAAGCAACATTCGTTATGATTTTATGCAGAGAGGCAAGCGGCCGCATTTCAATTTACCCAGGGTACAAGGTAATTTCTAGTCCTCGCCTCGGTTGGATCTGTTGGGCCAGTTTTTTATGCGACAAATAGCTTTTGCCTTTTTGTTTCTGGCTGTCCGGCAAATTGAAAATTAACCAAGTTCTCAAAGGCAGAAGCGAAAGCATCCCAGCAGCGACTTTCGATTTACAGTGGCTGCGGTCCTCCCAAAATGTGTTTTGCTCCATGGCGTACATTCGGTTTGTAGCCCATTTTTTGCTGGCGCCTGCTCCCCATGGACTTTTTATGTCACTCCTAATTTGTTGGGTATTTGCGCTCAGTAATTCCTTTTGTTTTGCAGCAAACTTCAGTTGGAACTCGCAAATAAAAGTGAAAATCTACTGCACAGACCTGCCATTCACTTGAGCTTAAGCCTGTCTTATCCAAATAATTTCATTTGTGATATCAGATATTCACTTCATTTATTATAGAGCATGCAGTATTCGCTGTTTGTGAACCAATTTCAAATATTGTTAGTGGCAATTCCCCTTGTTTGGTTTGGTTCGTTGAAAAATGCCAAATGCTTTCACGGCCGTTAATCTTTGGGAACGAAGCGTTAAATGCCTCTGGTGTTCCCCGAAGGTGCAAAAGTGTTGAGTGCTCCGAAAATTATGTTAATTATTAAATGTGTGCGTCCTTTGCTGCGTAGCTAAATTTAAAGTTATTTTATGTGTGGCATTTTAATTAGCAAGCAGCACATATTTTTATTTAGCAAATCGTGGCCCAATCGCCAGCCAGCAGCAGCATAAGCTTCAACTTCAAAGGCGAATTGCGCTCGAGGGATAGAAAATCTATGGCAATGTGCTTTCTATTCTACCCCCTGCCGTATTGTCTACAATTCTATTTCAACCTTTTTTGTTCTGTCGGCAAAAATCCTTTGACGCCGGCAAAGCACAAAAAAGCTTCAGCTTTTCTTCTATGTACAAAATGAAATTAGTGTCAAAATGTTTTTGCGCTGACTGTGACTGAGTTTTCATGCTGTTTTACACCGGCGCCACGCCCCAAAGCGTTTAGCGCGCATCAGGCACCAGAAAGAAGGCGAATGAACGAATGGGCGATAAAATGTGCAGAGACGTTGAATACAGAAAAAAAAAACGAGCAAAAAATAAAAGAAAACAAAAAATAAAAAGTTCAAAGCAAAAAAAAAAAAAAAAACGATTTTCATTATTCCGAATGGAAAATACTCTCATAGTCTCTCAGCAAACTTTAGTTTCAAATCAGTATATAATAATCTCATGAGAGATGTTCCAGATAAAAACCTTTCAAATGTCGTTATAATTGGTAACTTCCAAAGATTATGTTTACTTTTGTGAGTTTGAGTAAGTGGAATATAATATCTGTTTCCAGGTGCATAATCCCATAAGCAAAATATATATCTGCAAGTGTATAAAACCCGTTAGATAAGGGTATACAAATTGAGCTATTTCATTCAATATTATTTTAACACTACAAGCCAAAATAAAGTCTGACACCCAACAGAGGGGGACGGAAGAGTATAAGCAAGATAGAGATAGAGAGTGAGAGCGAGAGAGAGAGAGAGAGAGAACGGACAGTTATTGTAAGTCAAATTCAATTTTGTGTGAAGGTGCGACTCTTTCATGTGTACCCACCTATTGAAGCTCTGCGCATTTGTTGTATCTCGATAAAGCTTTATTTAGACAGAAAACCCAGCCGGCTCGAGCAACTCCATTGCAATGATTAATTAGGTGAGAGCCGTGATTTTAGCTGGCCAGCGAAGGCAGCTAGAGAACTTATCTTAATTAAAGTTCATGGGCTGGAATGAAAAATGGGCATAAAAAATCATTTTCGCCTGCATTGCACACACTATGCATAATGCATAATGCATTATGCAAATGCTGCCAGCTGCATACATACAAGACATCATTTTCAGGCGACATAAATAAACATTACGTGCTGACCGCAATTGGAATATGATGCAGTTATTTGGTTAACTTCAGCATGCCATTTCACACTGTGTACTGCGGGGCGTATGCGTAATAGGCCAATATGCAAACAAAGTTTATGGTTTTATCGTTTGATGATGGTCCGAACTACCAGAAGAAAATTAAATGATATAAAAGATGAAATGACAGCTTAAGATTTTTGTCCAAAGCCATTTTAAGCTGACCAAACCAGCGCACGTGACTTGCATAGCTATGAGCTCTGGCCATTTGGCTTCTTTCCAGATGCTCTGAATATACTCTAAGATATTAGAATCGGAGAGTTTAAATTCATATGGCTCGTCTTTGTGTTTGCTTGAGGGATTAATTTATTGACGCAATTTGTCATATCGATGCTGATAATTAATAGTCTATGATAATAATATAATTAATGGGACACTAAGCTCGTATGAAGAATTATACAAGATTATGTATACATATATAAACAAAAAATGAGTTTATTGAATCTACTTAATTGTGGGTGTTGAATGCCTTACGCTGACCTACATTACGACAGCTCTGCTCATTCATTGCCAGCAGCATTGAATACAATTTCTGCGCTCATGAATGTACAATATTCATTATATAATTGAACTTAAAAAATCGTTTTCAATTGTATTCGGTTAAAATGTTTATTTACCTTCGGGTTACATATGGCTTTCAGTAATCTGTAAAGCAAACAGCAGAGCATTTGCCTTTTAATGTTAGCAAATATAATTTTTTGAGACGTTTTTTGCATTCGTCCTGTGATTATTTTCTTTGCACTTTCCTTGCCCTCCATAAAAATATGCAAATCACGTTTGTGCTTTTCCCATGAATTCGCTCATCGAAAAAAAAAGTAAATAAAAATAGCAAAAAAAAATGAAAAACACAAGCTTAAGTTTTCTCATTTTTCCATGCGAAAACGTTTTTTCAGCCTATCGATTTTATTGTGTCTGTCCGACATAAAGCAATTGAAGCGCTTTTTTACGAGCCTCGCCCGAAATGCCTATAGATTCGACGCCCGGTAAAGTACAGACGGGCCACCTGACGGCACACGTGGGGGTATGCAACTGGTTGCAAGTACGACGAGCGCTCAAAAGTATGCTACAGTTTTTGACGCCAGGCGCAGAGGGGTTATCTTAGCTGTAGCCTAATATGTGTGTGTGTTTTATGTCTGTATGCGTGTGTGTGTGCGCGCGCTTTGTATGTAGTTTATTTGATGTTGTGTTGGTTGATTTTTATTTCGGCGCTTTCTTCATTTGTTACGTAATATCAATAACTCACGCGCAGCTGACACATGTAATAATTCAATCGTGCGGACAACCATTAAACAAGATTGATGATCTCTTTAAAGCGTGCACAGAGCAGCACAGCAGATCCGACCCAGAATCGCATACAGTAGCAGACCCATTGACGCCAACGGGCGAACGGGCGAACGGACAGACGGACGGACGGCAGGCGCCTTTAAAGTTGTGCGCCGTGTGAAAAATGAATGCTGTGGAACAATTAAAAGGCCACAGGCAAACAAAGATTCAACAAAGATTCCGATACAAGTGTCTTTGTTTATTTATAGGCCAGCCACACTCAGAGCGATAAGCATTTGTGTGATTGATGAACTGCCAACGTGTAGCCGCCTAGCTGACTGTCTGTCATTCATTCATTCATTGCTCAAATATTTTGATATTCAGCGTCAGTCGCAATCCCCTTAGTATGCTCGCATTTTATGACAACCGCAGATTAGTTGAGATTGCCTCCGTTACCTTGCCCAAATATCAACTCCTGAACCCCATGGCCCAATAAGACAGGCTACAAATTCCGCAGCTGTTAAAAAGCTAACAACGTCACCTTTGTGCTGTATATACTGTGCCGCAGAAATATTTACGGTACGCATTCCAGTCTCAGGGGCCACAGGCGCCATCAGACAGCCGTCGACTGAGAACAGGCGGCAAACGGCAGACAGAACGTCAAAGTGGCAACTGTTTGAGCAGCTGAATTGAAATATCCTCGGTCTTGGCATTGTGGCGACAGGCTTTGCCTCTGGAAATTCATTATGAAAGGTGTAACAATGCCATGGCTAAGTAGCTAATAAAAGCTCGAGTCCCCGGACCATCAACTGAGCGCCAAAGACAAGAGCACCGTCCCAGAGCTTGGACGCCAGGACCGCAAGGCATGCCACAGCACAGAGCGCGGGGCACGGGACACGGGGCAACGGGACACAGTCCATGACACACAGAGTGTGCTGCCCGGCCGACTTGTTTACTGTCATCATAATTATAAAAAGGGTTTTTACAGTCTTCGTACAATAGCAGCAAATGGTATGAAAGGCAGGTGAGTTGTCGCTAGGGATTTTGGGCGTTTGGGTTTTTATTGTCGCTCTGACGCCGACGACAATATCATCAACACGACCTTGGGTCGGCAAAAGGATTAAATACGGATTATCTTAATATGTTGACAAGATTCTGATTAAAATGGCTTGTGTGATCCCTTTATGCTTGCCTGTCTAAAAATACAAACCCGAATTCAACAAAAACGCACAAGTATTGTGCAAAAAAATGAAAGTAGAAACAGAGAAATTGATTGTCATTTGACATTGCTTTGACAACAAGATTTGTGCATTGAAAGTGTTCAATGAAATAAGAATCATTTTCTTTCTCTTTTCTGCGGGCTGTCGGTCCTAAATCTTTAAGCTCCAATTCCAAACAAATTTAAGGGCGAGCGCCCATGAGCCAAGAAAAAGAAATATGCCGAACAGAAATAATGTTTACTTGTCTTTAAATATTGTAGAGCTCAGGGCAGCGCACAGACAGAGTCAAAGATATTCTTCCTAATTGACTTTTTTATGAAAAACAAAATGCGAAAAAAAAATTCATTCAAAATAGCTGCAAGCGAAAATTTCATTTCATCAAATAGAAAATAATATATATTAAAAATAAAAGAAAGCAATAAATTCAGAGGTGCTGAATAAATATATTGATTCACTGATTTAACAATTAAACATTTTATCCTCAACGTAAAAATTCTTCAAAAAACATGCACTGAGTGTAAATCCATGAATACTGTTTTATTTATATATTATATTTTTCAAAGCACATTTTGGAATTTTTCTAGATTCCCTACGCTATATGCTAAAAATCTGTGGCAGCAGCAAAATAAGTGAGGCACATGATTGACAATCTCAAGCAAATTCACTTGTCGAGTCAGAGTCAGCGAGTCTCCAAAACGTTAAAGCTTTCAGGAAAATTAAGCAAATGCGGTACTTGATTTATATATAAACATATACATATATGTTTTATTCATGTGAATATGCAAATGGCGTTTCGGCTGCATTTTTATTGAATTTAATAAAAAGAACAAAATATAAGTTCAAAGGGAACTACACTGAATTTATTTGTGAGTAGCGCATTCCTTCATTCAGTCTCATCTTTCCTTCCCCTTTTTAGTCCACAAAGCAACGATCAATGTCATTGCTGACATATGCATATACATTTCTATTTATATATGCAAAATATATATTTAGATGTCTGTGTTGTGATTTGTGTATTTAAGGTTGGCGTCGCGTCTGCGAGTCAATTTCCAAGTGAACTTTTGGGCGTCAGTGTATGTCGTTCAATTTAGTCTCCATTTTGTGGGTCAAAATGTGCCAAAATTGTGGCCCGCCCTCACGACCGCCCCAGGCGAGTGTCTGTCAACGATGGGTTTGAAAGCTAAAGATTTTCAATTAAAACTACTTTGCCAATCAGCATGTGAAAGCAGTTAGCTATACAGACAGAGACATAGTAATAGAGAGCGAGAGAGGCGAGTGAGAGAGGAAGAGAGAGAGATAGATAGATGGAAATCCGACTGCCAACTCATCCATTGCACTCTTCATCTTCCTTTGAGTCAGTCGCTACAACATTGCAACTGTAATTATGAACTTAAATCGAAAAAGTTTTTACAACTCATTGCACATTCCTTTGCCGTACACCCACACACCCACACACACACGCGCAGACACTAGCACATATGCACTGCACACTTAGACAGCTGTCTATCAAGGCTAATGTCGAAAATCGCTTAGCGCAAGAGCAGAGCTAAATGCCTTAAAGAGCTGCAGCTAAAGTAAATAATTTACAGCTCTTGAAATCGATGCACAATAATAAACAATATTATTTAGTATTTTTGTTTACATATTAATGCACAAAATTGTTTCATACTGCATGTTTAATGTATTTAAAAAATATCTAAAAATTTTTCAATATAAAATGATATTTATATTTGACTGATAAATAAATGCGTAACGCTGTGAGTAAAATTAAATTTTTTTTAATATTATATGTTCAATATCTTTCACAAGTAAAATTTCTATATCATTGTGGAATGATTATACACACATAGACTAAGGAATTTCAAATAAAACAAATCGTCCTGAGAGGCCTAAATAGTACTGCCGCCTGCAGTTGTCGAGTGGTCGGCCGGCTGGTCCAATATGTTGGCGCCTTTGGCTGGTCTAGGCCCTGGGCGATGCTGCAAAACAAATACATAAAATGGATATTTGAAAAAATGCAATCCGAATAACAAATACCAGCACACTGGGCGCCATGAGCATAGGCAACTGGATACAAATGCTGGGGCTGGTCTGGTCGAAATTGCATTGAGAGTCACGGGCGCGTAACAAATAAAATTCCCCAATTTTTTTCGTGGTTTTCATTTTTTTTTCCCCCTTTGATATTGCTGGTTAACCTACTGAAACGGCTTGGTGTTGGTCAAACAGTTGGTCAAATAGAGAAATAGAATTGCTTACCGACAGACAGATAGACAGATGTGTATGTGTGTGTGTGTATGTGCTTGTTTGCAATAAGTGTTGCCCCGGAGTGCATGTCAATCAAGAGTTGCATAGGAAATTTCGCTGATCGCACACCTTCACTTCCAGGTCGCAGCTCAATGAAGTTTCAGCCCGCCGTTTCAGCTGAAACTTTACGCATCTATCAAAAGTTTCGACGTCGCCTGCCGCTTATAGCGTTATCTTGCGTATCCCGCAGCCTTTATCTGCATTTTATTTGGTTAATAAATTGAAACTTGCTGCAAAGTTTTGGTTGTGTGCCGCAGGAGTTTACCATGAGCTCGCCTTGTGTCCAGCGACTGCCAAAAGCTGTTACAAAAATGATTTGAAATACTCGTATGCTCACATAGTACATTCTGCCATGTCAACGAAAATTTTCAATTCGGCTGCCTTTTATAGACCACTTGTCGACGCTACGAGAGGCCCTCAAGTACTCTTAACTGCATTTAATGGACACTCTTTGCCATTGCTTTAAATCGCCCCACAGCCACACGGCACACCTACACGCACACTCACACGCACGCACACACTCTTGGGTTCATATTAAACTATGTAGCGTGGCGTGGTCACTGTGACAGATGCAAAAGTTTCAGCCTGCGGTTTATCGTCCCGGATCTGGCAATGCCAGCGCCGTAGAACGTGCTACCTTTGCTTAATTACATTTTGTCGAGCAATTAAATGCTCAATAATTGTTTTGTTGCCCGCTTTAACAGCAGTTATTCAAAGTGCCCGACCATAGAGTGGGCCATCTCGACATTACTCTAAACACCCTGCAACTAATATATGAATACATATTGAAATTAATGTTAAAGTGAGGTTAAAGCTTAAGAAATTTCAGATATATATAGTACACTCTTTACCATATTTTTATTCAGTCACCGGTGTTAGGCGCAGGGGATTTTGCAGTCGCTTTCACTGTTCAGGATGTTTTGTGTCTACGGGTTGGAGCTGGGCAAAGGTGCGCCGTGAGTCTGCTGTGTCCGTTTGTCTGCATTATTTATGGCTCTGTAATAATGATCAGGCATTTATCTTGTTGTTGCTCGTTGTTGTTGCTGTTGTTGTCTTCAGCTATTTTTAGCCGAGGGCCGCTTCACGCCCCTCTGCCAGCGCATGAGTAATACCTTAAAGTTCGGCTGTTCTTAATTATTGCTCACACCAACGACTCGCTGTTCTGTATTTGCGCTGCAGTTGGTTGTATTTCCATGGCCCGAGGTCTCGAGCATGCCTTGGCCATTGACAGCGCTCACGCTGCTGACACTTGTCTGTGTTCAGCCAGCGCTTGCTGTTTACAACAATGCTTTCATCAGTTTCCCCTTCAGTGCTTGTTGCTTCAGTGCAGTTGAGGCAGCCACAGGACACAAAAACAACAAACAAAACAAGCAAGTACTTTTACTTTTTCTTTGGTAGTTTTTTGTTGTTGTTATCGCTTTTCAGCCCTTTCATGCAAATGAAAATATTGATGGCAAAATTTAACAAAATATAACATTCTGACAAGATGTAACAAGTCGACAACCAATTCATTTGGCAAGACTGTTTTCATTGCTTCAGAAGTATCCCAAGCAGGCAGTCGGTCGGTCGGTCCATTAGCATATTTGCTGGGGCCATGGAATTCATTTAGCCAGTGGCGACGTTTAGCATTGATTTGACAACCAAGTGCAGCACTTTCATTCCCCCGGCTACGGTCCTTGGCTCGTGCTCATCAGCTTATCTGCTGCATGTATCTAAAAAGTTTTGCAATAGCATTCCGAAAAATACAGCGCACAGAAGTTTTCTTAAAAGCTTAAGATTTGCTATGGGGACGGCGAACGGACGGCGTCTGCCAGTCTGCTTGGCTGGCTGACTGGCTGGTTGACTGGCCGTTCTAGCCAACCGCACGCTACAACAATTTCCCATAAGAAATTTGCAAACATTCAAGGCAATTAAAACTGTCAGATGGAAATGGGCAAAAGCTGCGAGTAGAGTGTGGCCCACTGATAACTTTTGCCATGGCACATGGCCAGCCATCCGGCCATACAGCAGCAGGAGTAGCAGCAGGAGTATCAGAAGCAGCAGCAGCTGCTGCTGCTGCTGCTACTGAAGCGGCGACATCAGCGGGCCATGGCCAACATTTTGACCACGAATGCCGTCGCATTGTGTGTCAGTCCGTTAGTCTCTCGCTACTCAACAGTCAACAGAGTCAGCTGGTTAGGTCTATGGGCGGGCAAAAGTTTTCGGCCCACATTAGTTGGGATTTGTGTTTGAGCTGGAATATTGCGCACTCTGGTTAGAGTCAGATTGTTTTTGTTTGTGTGGCCAAAAAGAAAAATAGCAACAGCAACAACAACACACCAACTAAAACTGGAAGCTGAGAGAACAACAACAACAGCAACAAAAGCAACAGCAGCAGCAGCATCAGTCCCAGCATCAGCCTCAACAACAACAACAACAATGGCAAACAACGAGGATGGCACAAATTAAGTGCACACTTCCTTTGCATATTTAAATGCCCCTATATACTTCCGCTTTGAGTATGGTAGCTGGCCAGCTAGTGTGTGGACATGTGTGACGTGTGTGCATTGAATATATATGTATGTATGTGTATATGTGTGCTTGTGTGTGTGTGTGTGTGCCACTGTGTGGATAAACATTTTTTTGACCATTTGTTTGCATGTTGAACACGGCCACACCAACTGTAGCTGGACAAATATGTGGGCCCGGCCTGCGGAGGGATTTGTAATAGGAGGTTGGCTGCCCGCTGGCTGCCATTGTTGTTTGATTTCTAATGCTGGTTTGTATTTGCTAAAGCAACTGACAATAATTTAAGCTTAATTTTTGCAGCCACTGTGCTGCAACTGGAGTCCTGGTCTCATGCAGTCCTCGAGTTCAGATCCAATCGGCTGCCAGCCAATTGGCTGCCTGCCCCCAGCTCGGCCCACAGTTTCATAAATATGTATGTATTTAATATCCATACATATAAATGGGTATTTATTATTCTGAGGTTGACCGAGGTGTCTGTTTTGAATGCTTAAAGATATTTTGGAAAAAAAAAAAACCCAACCCACACGCATGCTTCACCCAGGACAGAGGCACAGGCAAAAAAGTTACTGATCAAATTTAAAGTTTGCCACTGAAATTGCAGAATTTTAAATGAACTTGTTGTTCACTCAACATGGATATGCCACAAATGCATAGACGTAAGCATGCATATGTATGTCTGTATGTATTCAAAGCCCATAACGGGACAGGCAAGCATAACCAAGTACGCATTGGCAATACGATGACTTTGCCTTTTAGTGCCAGCCACTGAACCATACAGACTATTCGATTTTGATTCCCACTGAATACCAAGGCAAAGTGCCAGCTGCAAGCCGCTCAACAATCACAAGACTCTGTGACTGCGTATGTGTGTGCATGAATATCTCTGAAGAGTGCTCATAAACTCGAAGCGTGTGTGCTGCGTACTGCAGCTTGGCAATTCGGAGCCGAGGCAAAAGGCACTGGAACGTCAACATTATTTCCACCAGTATTCAATTGCTGGAAAATTCGGCCCACAGACAGACGCACACACGCACACGCACACACACATTCGAGATTAGGTGAGTCTGGCGTGCCTACTACAAAGGCAGCCGGTCAGCTTAATTAATGTGAATTATGTGCTGCAATCTGAAAATCTGAAAAATACCATTAACAGTTTTAGCTTTGCGCAAAAGGAAACGGAAATATTTTCAAATCGTATTACCTGCAACAGAGTATAAAATAATTAGGTTTAAGCTAGTCTAAAGAATTCGAATATTCAAATTAACCTTAACATGAGTTGGTATTTGAAATATGTGATTTACATTAATGCTGTATACCCTTTAATATATACAAATTATAAAATGTTCTTTATGCGACTGGACTGTAAAATTGCTTCCTATATGTGATGAGCCATATCTTCGATCGACACAAATTCTGACTAATTATGAGTGTAATTTATATCCATCGAAGTTATTCCAAATCGCATTATTGCGACACTTCGTAGTCGCAGTCAATGTCTTTCGCTTAAAGAAAAGGTTTTAATATTAATAATTACTGCACGAATATTGATTTCATTCTCTCTCTCCCTCTTTCTCTTGCATTTTGATAAATTGAAAGACTGTCACGTTTGGATGAATATCTACTCTACAAAGTGGCACAAACCGACTTTACAATATTTACCAGTTAAAAACATTTTCCTCACTTTCAGTGAAATATAATGAAATACCTGAATCGATTTTCTAGTGATTCGTAAAATTACATTCGTGAGCACTAACATAATTCTGACAGAAATTGGCAAGTGTTCGGCCCCCTAACTGCTCCCTTGGTTAATGACATACAACAATATGCGCTTGACCACATAATTAACATTGTAATTGGGCGGCTCAAGTGCTGAGTGCCTCCAAAGCCGACAGGCAATGCGTGACTTGGCAACATTTTGGAGGCTGCGCCGTCAAGTGTCAGGTCCCGGCATGGAACTGATGTTTTCCACTGCTTTTAATTACAGCGTTGACATATCTAAGCTGCTTCGATACAAACAGAGCGCGGCTAATAGGATTATGCACTGGCTGTGCAGCTGTCAGACAGACGAGGATGAGGCGAAGGTGCAGAAGGGCTAATTGTGGCGGGGCTTAGCACGTTTCAAGAGCAAAAATTAAGTATACGCTGCGACTACGGCTGCGACGAGATTTATTGCATCAATTTCGTGGGTATTATGTGTGAAATGCTGGATGGTGTATTTAAAAATAAAATGCAGACGCGATTGGGAAATCTAAACACCCGCCACATGGCATGCATACTTATGCAGGCGACTGTATTTAATGGCCACTATGCGCTGCGTGTAGAGAAAAAGGCGTAAATTTTGCTAATGGCCTGAAAATTGGGCAATTTTATAGCCTCATGAATAAAAGATTTTCATTTTGCTTCAATTACAGTCAAACACACACACACACGCGCACACACACATACACTCAGAAGCAGACAGCACATTGCGAAAGGCTAGTGGCAGTGCCAGGCAGCCAGTCAAGGATGATGCCAAGATAGCAACCACACACATACGTACATACCCAGGCACGCGTGCACACACACACACACACACACACACACATACATACACATACATCGAGAGCCAGTTGCAAACATATGCGACAAGTTAGAGGCCACAATCTTGGATTTATACGGCTTTGAGTGGCATCGTTGTCGAGTCGTCGACTGCCTCTAGTTGGTGCTGGCAGTGCTGGCAGCGCTGCCTATTTAAAAATTAAGAATATATTAAATTTTAATGCCGCCCAGGCATCCATAAAACTCGCAAGTTATTAGCCATCCAACCACGTACCACCTGAGCGCCCGACCCTCGCCATACGACGACAGTTTGCAGCCGCCAATCGCCCGCCGCGATGATTACAAAATTTCCACTTGAGCGCATATTTTCGTGATTAATTTCGCTGGGCTATGATCCCACCGAAAATATGCATTGTGTGAATAAAGTCGTTAATATTTGATATTCCAACGAGCCGTGGAAACCCCAAAGCGGGGCCATAATACGACCAAAATCCAAAAGGAAACTGTTATAAAATAAAAACCAGCAAGTGCCAACCACACAAAGTGAATTTTATTTCTGTTTGTGGCCACAAACGTGTCGGCTTGGACACATGAATGATGAATTACATTCAGTTGTCAGCATATACATAGCAGAATATAGACATACATAAATTAAATTAGCAACATCAAAAGCCACAAAAACCTCCAATAAAATGTTCTGAATTGACAAATTTAAACAGCAATTTAACTAGATGGAGTACAAAATACTCCATTGAAATCTCTAAAAAAAAATTCTAGAAAAAGAGTTAATAGTATTACAAATTTAAGGTATTTTATATATAATCACTTCATTTGAGTGGTTAGCTTAGTCTACTTTAGGCTAGATCTAGTCTATTTGAAAGCCGTCCAGCCCTTTGATAATAAATCATTGGAGTATAGGATGAGTATACGATGGTATAGCGAGAAACTTAGGCGGACCATGCCTAAGCCCTAGTCTTCGAAAGAACTATAGAGCAGAAGAAGCTGGTGTCCATGCCATCTAATAATTATATATATTAATTTTTATATAAGCTATTTAACATATCAACATATCAGCCCTATAAAGTAAATGTATTCTTGAGCAGTGTAATGAGATATCTCTTCATATGTCTGTCTCCCTGGCTATCTCACAGTCTGTCTCTCCGTGTGTCTCTCTAAGAAAAGTTAAATATGAAGACGAACCACGGAAGATCATTTAAGTTATCTACATGTATGCATCAATATTCATTTGATCTTTATATTTAAGTAAAACAAAGCTAGAATGCTCACAGCAGCAGACAGTCTTCCAATTGGTCAGTTAAACGTCGACTGTAATGATCTCTACCTGTTGCCGTGCTCAATATTTGAGTGTGATTTGGGCTTTGAGTGAAAGTCAGCCTATATAAAGAGCAGCAGCTGCAGCATTTCTTAAGTCTCCCAGACCTGCACACGTGCAGTGTAATAAAGTGAAGTGTACTGAACTGTGTGATTGTTTAGCAAAGCATTGAAGACATAGGTAAAATTCTTTAAGGAAATACGAAGAGGGAATATTTTGTAGAAATAGAAGAATTACTTAATGGAAATACTTAGAGGAAATACTACTGGAAAGAAACTCGATCTGCACAAGTCACTTTCTGTTGTATTATCTTTACTCTCATCAAGAATATGTTTACTTTGTGGAGTCTGCCCCGCCTCCTTCAAGGTATACCGAAGACAGAAACTATTTGCTGTGAATATTTAACATGTAACCTAAAAATTTCCTCTCTTGCTTTTTAGCCATATCTGTGCTATATTCTTTTTATACACTCCCAGTCTTTGATATCAATAACATAATTAAAAGTTTAATGGCAGTAAAATGCATTTAAAATCTGCTTTGTAAACTTCAACAGATAAGTAATACGATAGCAATGTCAGCTATCAGCTCAATCCCATGAGCGAAGCCCAAGTGCATCCGCTTCATATGCATGAATGGGTATGTTTGTATTGTTTATCATGTATATACATATATGTATTGTTTATCATGAATATGTAAAAGATGAGGGAATGAATGAAAAGCATCTCTGAGCGGGGTATCGCTGCCTGAAATTTTTGCCAGAATTTTTATTTTTTTCCAAGGAATGAATAATGAAATTGGATATTATTGGTAATTTTGTTGGAAGCTACATTATTTTGATTAGTAAACATATTTTGCTTGCATGCACTCAGTTAGCTAGGTAACTGAGCACACTGAAATGAAATTCAATGGCAAATTGCAGGCTAAATTTGAGAGTGCGGACTATATCAACTGCCATTGGCTTTTGTTGCAGCGACTGCCTCTGACCCGACCAGGCCGCGGTCAAATCGACTGGCGCTTAATTGAAAAACGTAATTAACTTGCATTTTCTGCTTTCGGCGTTCATTGGCGCTCATTTGCAACGGTTTTGGTTAGCAGTGGCTAGGCCCACGCATTGCCAGTGCAGTTTTGTATTTATTTGCGTTACACGGCGAATATGGTCGTACAATAGGATTGCGATAGGGATCAGGAATGGGAATGGTAATGGCAATGCTTTGGCGGCTGATGGGCTTGGCTGATGAATGCTTGTTAACTTTGAACTCGATTCCTGCGTCTGCCACTGACGGACTGCACTTCCACATTACCAAGCGATTGCCATGGCCCATATCTATGTGCGTTGATACTACGTGCCGCCCTTAAATGTCCAGGATATGTGTATAGAATTCAATACGAATTCTTTACGAATATTGTCTTTACGAATACTGCGGCTCACTCACTCGGAACAAACTGTTTTCTCTTAACTGAAAGGCTCTATCAGTTCAAACTAAAACAAACAATCTCGGCTATAGCAGCCTCTGTACTTGTTGCAGGCGTTTGCAGGTTGCATTTCTGTTCGATGTAGGCTGAGGATAAAAGCTAAAGGGCTGAGCCACGGTCAAACGCGTCGTGCGTTGGTCGATCGAGCGTTGGCGCTGCATATCCGCCTTCATTAATGCATAGGCTGTTTGCTTTTTCTGCGATGCTTTTATTTCCTCTCAAACGGCGGAATATATCAATTGCCTGTAGGCAGCACTTTGTTCACTACAACGCCACTGTTTGGACAGCAACAAAGGAAGTTTCTGATTGACTGCTTCCAGTGCAACAATTAAGGGTTATCTCAAAGAAACAACTATGTTAGATAGGCGGATGGTCTCAATATAGCGTCAATGTTGAACTTTACGTTTTCTATGACTGAGCTGTGCTTGAAAGCTGAGAGCTTATCAAAGCAATTCAGATATAAAGTGCATCGATTAAAGACAGTAACGCATACACTTTACCACTTCACCCATCAATTGAAACTAAAACGTATATTGCTCGGCAAGAAATTGATGCACAAAAAAAAAAAGCTTAGCTCGCTCGATATTGAGATTGCGTATAGTATATCAAAAACTATTAAAAAAGATTGACTTCAATGCCGAAAGCAATGTTTACGTTCCTTTACACATGCATCGAGTCGAAGTTGAATACAAACAGGACTCTGAGATTCAGTTTCAGCTCTCATATTGCATCAGTAATATTCCAGTCTAAAGTATTTTGTTTTTCTGCAGCTCGTGTCCTGCTCACAATAAGGTTACGCATAATGCCTGTACTAAAGCCTAGTTCGGATTATTCTTCTTGAGCAGGATTTTCAAGGTTTCAAAAATAATACCTGACCGATTGCCCAAGATACAAATCGGTATACAAATAGAAACTGAGGTGCATAAGAAGTAAGTTTCTTGCTAGAATAATATTTTAGCTAGACAATAAATTTCAATTAATAAACTTCCGTATTTCATGAAAATAAACTACACGCCCACCCGGCAAATTTAGCCGGACATGCAGTCTAATAAAGCTGTGAAGCTAGTTATTCTGGCCACAAGCATATAGGAGCTTCAAAAGTTAAGACAGGAGAAAACTCTACCTGAAATTCCATTAATTACTAATTTAAAATGCCGCACGTGCAAGGAATGGAGCGGTGCACAGCTAAAAAGCTATATTACATTGATTGAGCGCTTAAGCTCGCTTGTGTAAGGCAAACACGTTTAATTTAATTGTTGATATGGCGACGCTACAAATGAATCAGCCGCAGAGAGACAGGGAGACCGTCTGCACGAAAGGGCCAGGCGGACAGAGTGAGCGTCATCGAGTCAGCTTTTCGCTATTTGCCAAGGGAATCGGCTAAGAAAATCCAAGTTGACTTTCGCCTGCTGTGCGGCATTGCCGCATGCTGGGTTCAAATAAGTAAACATCAAGGCCCCAACCAGCCAACGACCGGTCGACCAAACTTGCTGACTTTACAGCACAAAACCAGCCATCGTCAGACAGGGCCAACAACCAACAACCAACAGCCAACAGCCAACAAGCATCAGCCAACAATCAACAGTCAGAACAACAACAACAACGATGGAAAATAATCAAGAGCAAGTAATCTGAGATAATTAACTGAATAAGCAAGCGTCGCCAAATTTGCTGCGACAAAGCATAAAAGCGGCATGTGATGGCTTAGAATGAGGTGTACGTGAATGGGGGCGTGGGTGGAAGCATGCGTCATGCCGCGCTTTTCGTAGCATACTTTTTGGGGCAAGGTTGCATATGCCTAATGCATTTTAGTATGGCAGAAATAACGAAAAGCTATAGAAATTAAAATGCAGACCTCACCATCTACACGTATCATATTCACACAGTTTTAAATGAATTAATTATGTGTGTATTTTCATTGCTTTCCACTAACACATTCATCGCTTAAAATTAACTATATTTTAATTGTGAGTGCTAAACATACAAAAGTCAAGCAAAAAACTTAAGAATAAAGGAATTTCTCAAAGAAAGAAAATCAAAAAGGAATAATATATTCTATTCATAAAATAAAAAAATATATATATTAAAGTTCTCTAATTGCATCCAAGATATTGTTATACATTTCAGCTATATCACCACATATCTCAAACTTAATGACTTTCAATTGTTGAAGCTAAGTTAATTAGCAAGTGCAGCACTTATTATGTTAAATATTTTAATGGCAAACAAAAATTAAAATTTAATTAATTAACTTCCCCGTGCAGAAAAAGTAGCAATTCATCTGTGTGGGTAAGTTAGTTAATTAAATTTCAATTTTGTACACTATAATATAATTAAATGCTTGCTGTAAAAGAGGCAGACAAAGAGACTGAGAGTAAGAGAGATAGATAGATAAGGAAACAGAATGAGAGCGACGCAGCAGAGAAAATTTTCACATTTTTCAAAGTATAATGAAGTGGCATCAAAATGATTTAAACGAGTAAAAAGTATGCGAATTGAACGAGCACAATAAGTAATGCCCGACCTGGCTAGATGGATGAGCAAAATACATTAACATTCAATAACAGTAAAAATACGTGCTGTAGCCAGACCCAGAGCGTCGTTCAGTTTCAGATCGCCCTCAGGCATTTACCAAATTAGTCATTGATTGAAAATATTTGAGCCGGACGTCGGCTAATAAGAGGGAAATTGTTTGCTAATTTGTTTTCTTTTTTTTTTACTTTAAATCCCTTTTATGGGTTTTTAAATCAGCTTAAAATAAAAGAGATTGTTTTAGCATGAATAAAAACAATGCGTGGGCAGCCAAAGGAAAAGCTGACAAAGCAAACGAGAAATAAACAAACAACAAAAGTACACACAGAGAAAAGCCCACGATTTTTTCTCAAATCAAATATAATTATATCTCCAATCCAATCTCTTTTTGGAAAATCTTCGTTTGTTCATTCGTCCGACTTTGCGCGGGTAATCGAAAATATTGATATTGCATAAGCCACAGCTATAGAAAATAACAAACTTAATTGTATATATATTTTTCCAAGTGTATCCGGCTATTCCGGTACACAATTAATTGCGTTGCATTGTAAATAAAATTGAATTTTGAATTTATTTATGTAGCTTTCTCAACTAAGCAGATTTCCAACATTCATGAGCATTGTCAATGATTATGAGAGACAGTTTTTAATTTGTAGTTTCATTAAAACATGCACAATATATTTTCTACTTCTGCTTTAGCAATCACTTACTAATCTACGGCCATGGCCAGAGCTAATGATTTTAATGCAGCCCTTTGAGAGCCAGCCAAGTCAAGTTGGCAAAGCATAAATTCGCCCCTAGGTTCTGCTATATATTTTTTATTTTTCATGCTACTTTGCATTAACATTTTCTGAATATTTCGCCAGCGCGGTATACGAGGGGGTGGCCAGCCAATTTTCTGCTTAATAAAAATTAAAAAAGGGTTCTCTTCGCTGCACAAACTTTTTCATTAAGCTGCACAGCAACAGCGACGACGACGCCGAGGCCGAGGCTGACGACAGCGACGCGGCTCAAAATAACAACAATTGCAGCTCAGCTCTGCCGCGAGAGTGAGGGAGATCCTGGACCTGCCAACGGCTCAGGGTCAGAGGCACAAAGAGGCAAGTGAAGCGAACTGCCGCAAATTGTATAATGAAGATAAATGTTTATCGCTTCTCAGCGGGCTGAGGGGGCGTGCGTTAGTTATAAGGCGTGGCAGGCTGCCAGAAGTTGGCAAACACAAATTTCTACGCTGATTATGCCAATAAAATCGATGATAAGCGGCCCAAGCCCAGGTCCAAGCAACAAGCGAATTTTTATCTGACTATCAGCTTTAATTTGAGTTCAGCGAAAACTCATTGAATTCCAGCAAACTTTCTGATTGAGAGTAATGCTGATAGGCGAAGGCATTTGGCATTTGCATTGCACAAAATTGATATGACCGATAGGACAAATTGAAACAAAAATCAACACGCAATGCGTGAGTTTATGCACTGTGGATATTGAATGCGTTCTGGTTGTAGCTCCACAATGTCATGGAGAAAAATGGGTTTTCAACTTTTGGCACTAATTAAATTTCATTTGAGTTTTTACCTTTGCAATGCTTGCGTTTTAGAAATTGCGGTATAACATTGCGCTAATTGGGAAAATAATTTATTGTTGCATAGGTGGCGTGCAAAATATTTAATAAAAGCTAAAAGTGAATTTAAGAAATATGTAAATATAAATATATTTACAGAAAATATGGCGAAATTTCTATAAGCGGAATTTGTAAATATTTTTAAATTGTTATTATGGTTTTTTGAAAATTAAAGAGCTGAAATTTATATGAAAAAGTTATTCCGTGCACAACTCAACACATCCCCTCTACCTCGTATTCTTTTACAGATTTACAGACATATTACGTAGTAAATTCATGTATGCAATGAGGTATACATGATATTTTTCTTTATGGGAGTGTAGAAAAATTAAATCATTTTTGTAATTTTTGAAAACTGTTTAGAATGATAGAATTATGAATCTGATATGAAAGGCATGATGCATTCATAAAAACATTTAACAGTAATAAAATAGAAAATATATTCTAAAATTTCAGAATTGAAAACATGCACAAGCAACGATTTGGCAGAAGATATTGAGTTTCATTTGTTTTTTAGCCCCAGCATCAGCACATCAAAGTCTGTCTGCTTCACTTTAAAGTAATTAATACTTAAACTAGTAAGAAGGTTCAAGCCAAGACTGCTCGACGGGGCGTGGTATCAAAAATCTGTAACTTAGAATTTTCGTATCCATTAAATATACACACAATGAATATGAAGCCCCCAGGTCCAATAGTAATGAAATAAAGCTGAGTTAACGAAATCAATTGATCGATTATTCTCGATAAAAAAGTATCGGGTGTGTTATCAAAACAAAACCAAAAAAAAAAAAAAAAAAAAAACAAAAAAAAAAAAACCATAAACTCGTACTGCGTATGGTATACATGAGTATGCATGCGAAATTTCAGCTTTCTAGTTCCTATATCTTCTGCCACGCCTTCTTCTGCCTGTTACATACACTGCAACAAACCCATTATAACATGATTTCTCATTTTTAATGGGTTCAGCCTATAACGGAATAACATATGTATATGTACACACATATTAGCTAAAAATTCGCATTTAAAACCAGATCGTCTTTCATTCTTTTTAAATATATATCCAGCTTGTGTTAGTGGGTCGTCGGTCGATGCACTCGGACGACATGCGGGATGGCCACTGCAGCAAAGAAAAGGAAAAGAAAATGGGAAAACATATGGCGCCCGCAGCTAGTTACATGCGACAGGCAAACAATGCTAAGGTAAAGGTAACAGCCGCATGAAAAGCAGATGAAGATGTTGCAAAAACATCAACAGTATCAACAGCAGTTGACTGCTGCCGCAGCAGCGAATAGCTGTCAAGGATACGGGCATGCAGCATGTGGCGAAAGGAGATACGAAGATAGCTGCCAAAGACCTAAAACGCGGAAGCAGATTGTCAGTGGGAGCACACATTGATGCTTATTCCTAGTTGGTCCCAGTGTTAGACAACTGGACAGGTGGCTGCAAACAGCCTGTGGGCCAGATCCTTGATGGCCACGTGCCGTGCGGAAGTCGAAGCTGCAAGTTTTGACAGAATCGTTAGCATATATGTATGTATGTATTTAATATGTGCTTCCATTGCAAAAGAAAATACTTTGTCTACTTCAAAATTTAATTTCCCACACTTGCCACACTTATCAGAGCTCACATGCTTTTCACTCTTGAAATTAAACCTTTTTTGCATTATGCACGCATTAAATAAACAAATAATTCACACTGCTTGAGTATGAGTGTTGTGTGGAAAGTTTTCAACAGTGAGAGGGCCAGCTCCTATGTGGAAGTTATGGCAGAAGCACTTAAGCGATTGCATGTAGATTTTTATTTTTTACCTTTTTTTATTTTTATTTGTGCTCAGGTGAGCATTATGGCAACATCACTTTGGCAGAAACTACAAAGCAACGCTGTGGGGCAGTGGAAAAATGACTGGTTGCAGTCAAAACAAAGAGAGAAAAAAACCCCATAGTGAAGCAAATGCAAAACAAGGAAAACTTTTGGCCTTGAGGGGATTTCTGCAGGTTTCTTTTTTGGTCCTAGCTGCAATTTGAGTTGTTTAATTTCATTAGAAATTAATGTTGCAGAAATTAAAGCAGAGCAAAATACGATTCAGCAATTTAATTAGCTGAAGATATTTAAATTTCATATTTTAATTAAATTTAGTTACAGTAGAGTCTGGATTATCGACGACATACGCTACGAGGATGAATTAAAATTATTTATTATTAATTCAAACATAAGATATATTTCCGAAATATTTTTATAATTTAAAAAATGTTTAAATATTGAACACACTAATGTATTTTTAATCCAGAGAATGATTTTCAGTTATCTAATATCTAATTTTATTCAAACGGATACCTGTCTTTATATAAAAAGGAAGCTTGATATCAAGAGGCCAGCAGCTTATCTATGGCAGGGAGTTGACAATATTATCTTGCATATTATAAATAAATTGGAAGCCTTAAAGTGCGGGTGGGCATCTGAATGAAAGATGACTTTGAGACAAGTGCAAAATGCAATTTGCTTTTTGATGGCCCGCATAAAAAACACACGTCATAAGTCAAATGTCCAATAAGAGCGTAATGCAGAAAAAATAAAGTTGTTTGGCTGTAAAAATTACTTGCGACATAAACTTTTGCCACACAATTTAGATGAGCGTGAAACGTTGGCATATAAATTTAATATGCCGTCGGCAACAGCGACAGCAACAACAACAAATCAAAAGCACTTTTAAATGCGCACGTCGCTGCAGTAAAAAAGTCAACACATTTTACATATACCTACAAATTTATGTAATTTAGCTTTTTATTTATTGAATGTTTAGCGAGAGGCTAAAACGCTGCAGCGGCCCAGCAAATGGCAATCAGCGTATATTGTTGTACTTTTATTATGACTCTAGCTATTGTTGTTGTTGTTGTTGCTGCTGCTGCTGCTGCTGCTGCTGTTGCTGCTGTTAATGCTGTTGCTGATGGAGCTGTTGCTGCGAGCATAAGCAACACATACCATTTGCATGACACATGTGTGCATAAATCACAATTCAAAGGCAAAGCTCTTGTGACAAATTGTAATTTGGCTTGAAGAAGTAAATACCAAGAATTCTATTTGCAAATTTATACGAATCGGATAAGTAATAAATATAATCCTCGAAGTACTTAAGCAGCAGCATCGTTAAATATTTAGTTCAAAAACTATAATATAGATATTTTTACTAGACTTTAGATTTAGAATCACCCAAAAATAATCATCATCATAAATTGTAAACGTTTGCAAGTCATTTTATTTTATTAATAATATATAAACCGAAATTATTTTATTTATGTTCATGCCATTACTAATGCACCATTTGCGAATAATGTTAAGTAAATCTTTGCGTATATTTTGAGTAAGTATTTTTTGCATATTTCTTATCAGAGCTATTTGAATGCAGAAGAGTTGAATCAGCTTTTATATTTGGAAGCCTCAATTTTGCCAAATAACCATCACAGCTAGACAGAGCAGAGTGCAGCTAAAAGTAGAGCCGAGCAAAGCAATATTTGGCATATACATAAGACAAATAGAGAGAGAGGAGTTTTTTGGTTTTTTGCTGAGAAGCGAATGCAAAGCCGACAGCAACTACTGTTTCGAGCTTGAAGTGCACTTTATGCTGCATGTATATGCATGTTGTCGTTGTCGTTGTCGTTGCCTTTGTCTTTGTCTTTGTCGTTGTTGTTGTTGCTGTTGTTGGCATTGTCGTTGCCGTGTTGCAAGTTGCATTTGCATGCCACTCACAACTCACATGTTCTGCATTTTGCAGCCATTTCGACTTTTGTGTTTACGCATTGTCTACTCGCCCGTTCGACTCGTTGCCCTGCCGTGCTGTTGCTGCTCGGTTTTACTCAGCGATTGTTACGCTCTAATTGAAAATATTTTTGTTTGCACTTCATTAAACTGAAATGGCACACAGCAAAGCAATAAACGTGTGAGAGATACTCGCACTGAAGAAAAACTGCGAAAATTTATATTTAAATATTTCACAGCAGTTCTTTTCACAGCTCTTCCGAATTATTATTGTTATTAATAAAGTTGTCGATGTTGTTGGTGAGTTTTTGTTTTTTTTTTTTTTGCTTTTGCTTTTGCTTTTCTTTTTGTGTTATTTTAATCCAAAATGCAATCATTGAAATGTATTTTATTTAAGCTGCACTTGGTTATTGCATTTTTTTGCATACAATTTTGGAAGCTTTTTGTATGTAGCTGGAATCCCCGGAGACTTATTGTTATATGCTTGCAACTATTGTGGTTCTTACAGTGAGTGTGACGCAGCCCGTGCAGCTCGTCGTGCTGTTGCTGCTCTGAGTAAATTCAATGGTATTTTGTGCTTTTTGGAACTTTCAGTTGATTCTTTATTGTCAATCGAACAATAACGAAATCATCGGGCAAGTTACGTCAAACGCCGCAGACCCAGCACGGCGAAAACTTTAAGGTAGGCAGCAGCAAGTCAGACAGCCCGAATGACAAGCCCCAGCAGTGAGATTTATATGCCCAGGCGATGTGACTCAATCAATGGCGTTTGTGTTGTGTGCAACAACAACAACAACGACAGCAGAAGCAGCAGCAACAACAACAACAACAATGTTAACAAGCAGACGAGCGAGAGGAACTGAAGATGCAGCAGAACTTCAGACAGTCGGACGAAGTGAAAGACATGCACAGCATTTTGTATAAAGAAATCAAAAATTTATACAAACTTTGCACAATGAATGAGCAACAACAAAGAGTGCGCACCGTTCCATAGCCATGCCATGGCAGAGTGTCCAACAGGCCAGGAGAGGATGGCTGGGCGCCGCCGCATCGACCTCGTTCCATGGCAATTGCTGAAAATGGTTGCTGTTGACGTCCCTCTGCTCTTTGACAGCAGCAACAGCAACAGCAGCAGCAGCAGCAGCAAACGGACACTCCGACTGGGGCCGGCAAGCGGGCAACAAAAGGACAAGGCTCAGTCGCCAGACTTCTCAGGAAGCGTACGGAAGCGTTTCGACTTGCATGTGTGCGTGTATGAGCGTGTGTGTGTGTGTGTGAACTATATAGCAAAAGCTGCATGTGCATGTGCCTGTGCATGTGCATGTGAATGTGCAGGGGAATTAATTAAAAATTCCGAAAATATCCGGCTAGCTCTTTATAACAATTTCTCATGCTCTGTGAACTTCACATCTAGGCCAAAAAAAATTCTTCAGCATTGTTTTTTAATGTACTTTGACTTTTAAAGCGAACGGCATTCTATTTCCTAAGCTGAAACCCTCAGTACAGGCCAGATTCGTTTACTTAAATTCATTTTCCGTTCCGAACGCCCAGCCAAATGCATAAATTCAATTATTTCGAGAGGATTTTGAGTAGAGCGATTAGGCACAGAAATTGAAACCCACATGGAAAATGAGTTCAATTTGCTTGAAATTTCCGAAATATTTTTTGGTTCAACAAGAATACACAAAAATTAGTTCAATGTGATCTCTGCAGACCAATCGAAATTTCACATGAGAAAGTTCTTCCTTTAAGAGACAAAGCTAAATTAATGGCCACCCAATGCCATTGGCCTTTAGCCCCAGCATATTGCAAAAGGACTGAAAATTAATGCACAAACAGAATACAGAAAATAAAGAAAGCCCGTCCATTGACCGGAAGTGCTTTGGCCAAGCTTGACGAGGCAATTTTTCAATAAAATTGAATGGAACGCTCGTTAAAAGCAAAACAATTGACCACATAAATTAGCGGCATTAAAATGGCGAAGCAGGATGTCAGGATGTGCAAGCGATTGATTCAATTAATTGCCAAATTAAAAAGGGAATTTTTCCGCAAAAGGCCACAAGAAAGCGGGCCAAATGACAAAGGGCGATATTATGACAAAGTTAGAAAAGCAAACAATAAACGATTTGTGGGCCACTGGCCCCGAATCGGGCCAAATGCGCGCTCGGCTGGATCTGGGCCTGGCCGGCACACAATAGTGACAGCAAGCGCCCGGGGGAGTCTCTCTCAGACACAATTGAATTTATTATGGCATTTCAACTCGACAAGCATCAATTGAATATAATTTTATCAACGCCCGCCCACTCGCCCATACATAGTCATGTATGTGTGCCAAAGAGTAAGCAAGAAAGAGTGAGTGAGTGAGTGAGAGAGAGAGAGGGAGACAGATTGAGACTCAATATTTCGAGGGCGGCTCGGTTGCAATAGCCTCATTATTGAACTAAACCGAAGCTATTGGCTCTCAATGGGCCACAACACGACACATTTGTAGACAAGCACATAGGGCAAAGCACACAAACGACCACAAAGCCGGTTGGTCCAATGCCCTCGGGGTGTATTTTTCGCCACTTTCAGCATTCGCTAAAGTGTTGTATTTTGTCTGCCTTTCTTTGACTTGGTTTCTCTGCATCTTTTGCGGCCAAAGTTTTCCCACAACAATAACAACAAGCGCACATCGCACATGGCACACGCCTAAGCTCTGCTCTATGTGTGTCAATGTTTTTCTTAGTGTGTCGTACATGATGCTCAACGTTTTGATATATTGTTGTGTACTGCGGCGTCTATCGCGACTTTGTGATGATTTCATATTTGCTGTTGACATATTTTGCAGGCAATCCATAACTATTATTAAATGTGTACTTATTACTATTTGACATTTATTGAAAATTTACAATGTCGATAATGAATATTTAATAATAATAATAATAATAATTTCTTCCATTTTCAATGGTATTTTTATAATTTAAAATATTAATTATTATCTATAAAAAAAAAATATTTTTTTTTATTTACATAATTGTAACTTCAAACTCCACACGTATTTTAAATTTCGACATTTTTTTTCAGACATTTAACGAGTAAATATTTAGTTTCCAAAGAGTAGCCCTCGCTCACTTACAAATCGATGTGTAGAGAAAATAAATGGGGTTCCGCCAACATAAACTTTCTTTTGTTGAAATCGAACAGCTCTCATCTCTCACTTCGTTAACAAACATACAAAATGTTATGGCAAATGCAAAACCAATTCAATTTCTGAAAATATCCGTTTTCTGTTACACAAATACGTTACCTGCACTTCCAATGAGCCGTAATATTTTGCGAGCAATATTAACAGATATAATGACTAGAGCATGAAGCTAGTGGGATTTAAACATAGGACGTTGGCATGGCAACAATTGAAAATAATGCATGAGTTATTAACAGCCGTAGCACTGATTTGTTGGCTATTAACATGGCTTAATTATCCAGTGGCTTACACAGCGACGCTTAAAACAGCTGTTCGAAGAGCATTGAAATGAATGTAAATAAGTAAGAGTAGGAGTTTTTTTCTGTATTCAAGAGTTTTTGACCAAGTGGAAGAGTCGAACAGAACTAGGAAATAGCTAGTTGAGCTGATTGAAACACGATGCTGCCTTATATTTGATATAAGATAGAGAACAAATAACGTAATTATATAAACAAAGACTCTCTAATCACAATATATTACAATGTAAATATTAGTAATAAGGGTCAAAGGAGATCTTACTTATTATGTGAATCTTAAAGTACAATCAAAGTTAATCTTTTTACTTGGTATTAATTAAGCAATTAAGCAACTATGAAACACAAATCAAATGAGAATTAAAATAATAATGAAATTTTGTGCAATTTTATTTGACAACTTCCGGTAGATTATGGAATTGTAGCAAATTGAAGTCGACAGACAGAAATTTACCTCAGCATTGATAGTATTAGGAAACGTAGCTCTCTCCCAATATGCCTGAGAAAGCAAACGTTATTTCGCAATCCTCTTACCAGCAAACTGTTTGCTCATTGTTAATGTGCAGAGCGATAGAGTCTGTCATCCTTTATTACAAGGAATATACCCCTATATATACTAGAAGTTAAACATGGCAGTGAACCCTTCACTTCAAATTGGAGCATTAGCATCAGCAGCTACAACAACCAATTGATTAAGACTGTTTACACACGTGATAACTAGTAGTGTTCATAGTTCATATAAGTTGGATTAATTAGCCAATTTTCGTAAATGATCCTTAATAAGCAGAGCTGGGTATGCAGTGTTTTAATATGCCATTTACTTGAACATCCTGGCGTTGTGTAAGATAATAAATACAAGTATGCTCCTATTTAATTGATATAAGCCAATTGAGTGCTTTCATTGTAAATAACCCTATGTACTCTATAGCAATTAATAAAATATAAAAGGAACGCATCAAATGATTATTAATAATATACTTTATTTGAATAAATTATCTATAAAATCGCTCATATTTTATAATCAGATATTTTAATATTTTGTTATGTAGCCAAATAGCTTTACGTAACTTCTGCTCAATGATAAACACATTCCAGAGTTGATCATCTGGTTCATTCAGAGGGTGAGCTTAGTAACGTGACGTAAGACATGGCTGTTTTGATAATTTACAAGGCATAAAAAGTCACACAGAGGGTACACAACTGTGGATTTGTAAAGAAAGCATACCGCCATGAATATCTCCATGCTTGCTTTGAAAAAATGACCATCGATGCGACAGCCACGCTGGGCTCGCATCATCGTCAGCCTCAGGGGTTGCCTGATGTCTGGCCAAGTGCAGGTGACCCCACGAAAATTGTTGACTCTGCTCTTTGAGATGCTCACCGCACTGACAGGGTCAGAACGGAGCTGGTGAATGCAGCATAATGGAGGACCTCCAGGTTGGCCAGCTTTTCAGACAGCTGATAGCTTAGCACGCACAGATGCAGCGAGGCCAGCAGGAACTGCATGTTGATCAGAGGCCGGAGCAGGCGATTCAATGTCAGCGACATCTCTAGAGACTTTTGGTAAAGTATTAAAATGTTTCGCAAATTCGTCTGGGTCTCCGACAAAGTTACGCCTCGAAATCGTTTCATTTGGCTCTGCGCTATTTCGAACAGCGCACACAAGTTGCAGGTCAGCGAGCAGAAAACTGTATCCATGCTCACAGCAAACAGTATGACGCCCACACCGGCTGAAGCATTCCACACATACGATGCCAAATAGTTGCGTGCAATGCGATTATCCCACGGAAACCTGCAATGGGCTGGGTGCGACTGCAACTGAACAGTTCTTTAAAGCCATCAAACTTACTCGCTCGGAAATGGCAACTCCGGCTGGCCTGAGCTTGGAGCGGACATCAATGCTTGTATCAATGGCAGCAGACAGGCCGATGCAACAGCTAATGCGAAGCAGCTCGCATATAATCCACTAAAAAGCTGCTCACGCCGATTTATCCTGTCTATGATTTGGGTATTTGCTGGTACTAGACTCTCTGCTTGGAAAGAAATAGATAGCAATTATTGATATGTACTACTTATATCGAAGGAGTCACTCACGTTCGCCAAGTATGCATTGAATTTGTTCAATGAAAGATCTCAACTCCTTTTGCTTACATAAGATCAGTGCAACTTTTCCATGTTTGCCGCACTGACCACACTGAATGCCACGGTGAGCGGCATGAATGTGGCCACAGACACAATGAAGTAGGCAGTCCTATATGAAATCGATCCGCGAACCGATCTGCCAGCAAATCAATTGACGCCCAACAGGCGCAAACAGACATGTTGCAACTTGAGAAAGCGGTTCGTCAGCATGTTGCAGCTTGCAACTGTTCGATTGGGGATGTCACTTGTCAATGTCAGTCGCTAATCGGACAGCACAGTTGATGGCAGCGACACAGGTGTCTAATTGCAATCTAATTGAAATTTAATTGCACCAAAATCAGCTAAATTGCGCGCTCATTAAATTTAAAATCTAATAAGGACAGCTCGACAATGGCGTTCCTATATTAGTTTGAAGAACCTGAGTATAACTGTCATTAAGTTGCTTCTAAACTAAGAATATTAGAGTTGGTATATTGATGCTCTTTTTCCTTTGCTTTTATAGTTTTCCCAAACACCAGGAGCAGCTCTTTTAGATTGAAGACTCAGGATTTACATTTGAGAGCGACAATCCGATTTCCACATTAGAATGAGATGGCATCAACAGCACGCCGCAGACTCTATGCCCTATTTTTAATCCCACAATGTAATGATAGACTCTGGCAGCGCTCGTTTTAAAAGCGTATCATAAATCCTGCGATAACATGCTGGGTTTCATCAAAATGCAAATACAGCTCGTTTGGAGTGAGCAAATTCTTAAAAAGTTCCCAAAATGTTAGACAACAGCAGAGTGCTGAAAATTGCGCATTGTGAGCTGCTTATTGTTGTTTGTGCAATAAATCATACTTAATTAAAAACAATTAGAAGCAAATCTAATACTATTTTGCATACAAGCAAAACATAAAGGCTTGACCCCAATCATCTTCCGGCAGCTATGGAACTTTTCCATGCAAGTCTGTTGTAGGCAGCATGTGAATTCCATGGCAAATATTTGGCAATGTTTTCTAGCAACAACAGAGCAAATCTTTGTTACATTTCAAATGTGCAAACATGCTCGAAGCCAGCCCGCCCACACCACAGAGTCCCATCGCAGTCCGTTTTCAGCCATTTGGGCAAGTTTTTGTGCATTTGCTTTGAGCGCTGGCATTGATAATCTCAGTTTTGTGTCGAGCATTAGAGTTGATTTTGGAAATATTTTAATTATTCAATGTCCCAGAGAAGTTTGGCCGGACAGTTGTCCGGCGGTAGGTCGGGTCAGCTGCACAAAGCTCAGCTGCACAAAAATCATGCTCAACAGTTGGTCAAACAATTTGGCAAACATGCAATCATTGGCCAACAAATTCATGCAATTACTCGACAGCATGCAACCACTTACGTAAATGGGCCACTGGTTGACCATGTGGGCCGTGAGCGTGGCGTGCAGTGTGGGCGTGGCTAGCACACAAATGCATGCATGCATTTAAAGGTGGCATAAATTGGAATTAAAATTAAACGCAAGAGCTAACTGAGAAGATTTGACAAATATTGACAGCTTAATTAATCTGTGAGCTAAGCGACATTGTCGTATTTGCCTTTGCTCTGGCTTATTTAATTATTAACAATAACATTTTAATTATGCAACTTTTGCGTTTTACGACTGTAATTAATTACAATTTTTTGACAAGCAGCCCGCATAGCTTCATTTTCATTAAAAAAAAAAAGAGAGAAAGAGAGCAAAGAAATCAACAAAAAAATAAAAATAGAAGAGAATAGAGCCCAGGGGTAAAATGGACACAGAAACTTTTGCAGCTACTAGTCTGCGCCTAGGCACATAAAGTAAACATTGACACACTGCCACGCCCACACGGCAACTAAAGGAGTTTCAGTTTATACAGTATTTTGTAGCACAAAACTTGCTCGAAACTCAGCTGGCAGCTGAGTCAGTAGCCTTTCAGCCCCCTCGCCCCCACCCCCCTTCCCCCTTCCCCCTTCGCATCCATCCAAATGGGCGCCGGCCAGTGTGAAGTGCGACAACTGACAGGAGCACAGGGGCGTAGGGGCGTTGAGTGTAGGGTATGCAGCACCGAAAACACCCAAGAACTTTATGCGCTACGTGGTATTGTTATTACTATGCTGATATTGCCATTGTTGTTGCATTCACAATACTTTACTTTGTGCGGAGTTCCACAGACTAAATCATTCAGTTAAGAGCCTTGATGAAATGCTGTGGAAAAATAAGGATACTTGAATACGCTATAAAGTACTCTTTCAAATAATTATAATTATATATATTTCTAGACTACTATCAGAATCTATAAATTATACTTTATATATAGATATAAATTACAGATAGATACTAAAAGAAAAAAAAAGAATGCCTCTATGATTTTAGCAGGATATCTGCACATAATTATGATCATATATACATATATATTCTTAGATTATTAAAAGAAGATTCTATATACTATTGTTCAATTTATTTTAGAAAAAAATCTCGATAAATCGAAAAAGATTCTATTCCATTAAAAAAATCGTTCTTAATAATTCTCGATAATTTGAATTTTTGTGCAAATCAAATAAAAGATGACTGTTACCCTTGTCATTTCGAGCTCTCGAGACTCTACTGTATAAGCTTATATTTAAACGATTTTTAAAAGGAAAATCAGAGCATTAATCCAGCATAATCTATTTGATTTCTTACATTTATTTCTTTTGAGGAATTTTTATCAGACATTCGGTTCACTTTGAAAGCCTTGGCTATGTAAGTGTATTTCAAGCTTCGTTCACTCGATTGTATTTAGTTTAATTTGCCATTTTGTAGCTGGTGCTGATGGTGCTGCTGCTGTTGCTGTTGCTGTAGATGTTGGTGGTGGTGTAGATGTTGGTGGTGGTGTTGCAATGCTCGGACAGCAGTTGAATCCAAAATGAAATAGTTGATTTCAGCCTCCATGGAATTTGCCGAGCAAGTGCAACTGCAGCCAGAAGTTGAAGCAGCGGCAGGAGTGCAACAAAACTTTGCCGCTTGCACAGGAAGTCAAGTTGGCGTCCCTGCGCCAGATGTAGCTGGAGCAGGAGCTGGAGCTGGAGATGGAGATGGAGATGGAGCTGAAGATGAAAACGAACACGAACACGAGGCAGAGGAAGACGTTGACTGTGCAGCAGTTTACTTAAAATGTTTAGTGGAAAGTGTTTTAAAATACATTAAAAAGTTCACGGCTGCTATGGCACGCATAGAATTTATGCGAATTTGGTGAACTCTCGAGTGCAAACTTTTTACATTTGCGCCCGCCCAATCAACTTAAATGTTTGTTTAGCTCAAGCAGCTGAGCTCTTAAATGCCCAAAAACTACACACACACACACACATACACACACATACACATACACCTATTTATCAGGCATTTATTTCATTCGTGATGGGAGGCGCTGCAGACGTATTGATCACCTGTAATTAATACCTAAAAGCCAATGTTTGCCTCTTTGTGCAGGCGTACAGAGGCAAAATTAAAGATATTGAATTCCACGAAATGTATATGCACGCTCATCCAAATATGTCTGCCTGTTCAGAGTATATAATGTGGTCCCATCCCGAGCACCTACAGCTATTTTTGCCAGTCATTTAATAAGCTGTTTTCGTTACCCATCTCTTATTTATGAGGACCCCAGCTCGCGGCCATGGGGGCCAAATACAATTATAGATATTCAATGTGGGTTGCGCTGAGATTGTAATGGCTGAGAGCTCGCTTCGTGGAAAACTGTTGAGTTTGCAAATGACAAAGTCGTATTTAATTTCTTGAACAGCGCAAAATCAAAGAGAGAACGGGAACGAAAACAAAAACCACAACCAGCGAAATAAAAAATAAATAGCAAAAATAAATAGCAAAATATTTTTGCGTATAAACAAATAAACACGAACATTTTATTTTGCATCTTTCCACTTCTGAGAGGTTACGATGGCATTAAATTACTTTAATACAGTAATAATATTGCTTATAAAACCGTTTACTAATGTTGAACGATTTTTTATTTATTTTACTTAATTTAAGCTATTAAGTGATGAAACTTGTGGCTTGAGTCTTGAGGTCCTTACAAACTTCATAAATGTGATTGGGAGTGTTAGAAAGTCGATAATACTCGTAAATTTCACAGCTGTTAATCTGTTTGTATGATCGAGTATTAAGTGTTGCATTAATAATTAACAAACCTAAATGAACTAAAGAGACAAAGCTTAAAATGTATTTGATGTAAATGTAAAAGCAAGCAATCAACATTTTGTTGCCCAGTTTGATCCTGTGCGACTTCAAATATTCAAAGTATTTATTCATGTTTTTTATACCCTGAACCCATTGAAAATGGGAAATCAGGGTATAATGGTTTTGTTAAAAGTATGTAACAGGCAGAAGGAGGCGTGGCAGACCCCACAAAGTATATATAT
>NW_022045865.1:1137851-1181555 GCF_001654015.2 Drosophila navojoa
TCTTCATTTACAATTAATGCCAAAAAAATCGACTTTTTACCCATAGTGCAATGGAAAGCTTCATAAAATGTATTCAGGGTTTCCCCTAGTTCGTTATTTAACACTGATGGAAATTTCGCATGCAATAAATGTTTTCCAAATTTGTGTTGGTCAAATTACGTTCCCAAGAAAATGTGTTCGTTATGCGAGCTGTTTATTAACTAAGTGTTCCCTTTAATTACATATTGACTTACAAGCGTATTATATATTAAAAAAAAAAAAAAACAGAATTAATTCTTTGTAACAATTAATAAATAAATAAAATAAAATTAATATGACATTAGTTTTTTATGTTAAATGAAAGTAAACGATAAATAAATAAAATTAAAATAATATGACATAATTTTTTTTTTTTTTTTTTTGTTAAATGTCAATAAACGAAATATCTACATGCACAAAAAGCAAAATGTCATTAATTTTTAATGGATTAATTATTAATTATTATTAATTATTAATCATTAATTATTAATTATTTAAATTGTATACTATTGTTTAGTATAAGACAAAATGTAAATAAAAAGGGAAAAGTAGAAAATATTGTATATAATTATAAAATAATAATGTCAAGTATTAAGTTTTAGTTTTATATAAATAAATACAAAATAAATATATTATATTAAGCTATTTATTTTTGTTATACCCTGAATGGCAATCATTTAAATCCCTGAGAATGGGAAATTATATAAATTCCTTTGTAAAAGAATTACAAATATTATAATACATAACTTTCAAAAATATATAAATATTATTTTTTAATAATCAATAAAGTCCGTAATGTGGTAGGCTAGTATAAACCAATGTTTATTTGATTTATAAGATTTTCAACTACGAGCACAGACTTGTATAAGAGTCTAGTTGAAATCTCTTGGCTTGTTTTTAAGCAATTTCCATTATTATCGAGAGCGCCTCGAGCTGTGCGCAAATAAACATGTGATTGGTAGCTACTTGAGGCGCTGGGCATAAACTTGTTGCACAGCGAAGGACGCGCACTCCTCTGGCCGAGCTCGCCGGCAGGCGAAGCAATTTGGGCACAATAAAGCTGAAACAGTCTCGGCTCGAGCCTGCATATTAAATCCAGAGCCAGAGCAGCCAGAGGGGCACGCCTCAGACCCTCATAAATAAGGGGCACGGCCGAAAGGAGTTAACCCAGCTGACGTTGCGGCCGCGCAATCAAATTCAGATGCTTGGTGACTCTCAATGCGCCGCTGCTTAAGTGTCGTAAAGTCCTTTTGCGTGCTACAGCAACAGCAACAACAACAACAACAGCAACAACAACAGCAACAGCAACATCTTTGGCTATGGCTTTTATGATTTATGCAACTATCGCCTGCAGCAGCAAGAGCAACAGCAACAGCCAGACCCAGGACCAAGCCTCATTGCCGAAATCCTTGAGGCGCATACGAAAAAAAAAGTTGTTTTTTTTTTTTTGCCTTTTTTTTCCATTTTTGGCCAAATGTCTCCGTCGGTGGTGTTGGCGGTGGCGGCTCTTCAAATTGTGCAATTTTATGGGCTGGCGGTGCGGGGTGCGGCACGGCATTCATGAATAAAAGATTTTCAAGTGTGCTGAATGCCACGCCTCCGCCCACCGGCCTCCACGTCCCACGCCCCACGCCCACCTCACTCAATTTATTATGCTTCTGGCCTTGCCGAGTGCAAATAATAAGCAGCAAGTGCACAGCCACGCCCACCACAGCCCCAGAAAACACTTTAAGCTGGCAGTGCTCTCTTCGGTCTGTCTCCTTCTCTCTCTCTCTGGCTCACTCTGGCTCACTCTGGCTCACTCAATACCCGCCCACACAATTGTCGAGGCGCCTTTCGTAAAATTAGCAAAGCAAAGAGTTGCAGTTTACTTGCCATTTAAGCGCCGCACTCGACAGCTGTGTTTGTCAGTGCCAGCAACAGCAACAACACCAACAATAACAATGCCAAGAACAACAACAACAACACTGAACAAACAGCGAGACAAACAACAATGTCAGCGCTGAGGTTGCATTTGGATTGTTTGCACTCGCCGTTTGTTTTCCTTATTTGTTGTCTCTCAAGATCGCTTGGCCGTGCCCAAAAGCAGCAGCCCAAATAAGCACCTGCCTCTGAAATTGTCACGCCCCTCGCCAAAAAGAAGGCGCCACAGCGTTAACAAGCTGAGGTAAAAGGCTCTGTGCTGTGGGAAATGTGCATGCATAAGTAAAGTAGGACATTATAAAACTAATCTATTTGTTTTTATCAATGTCAGCACACTGAACTCCATTCAATTAACGCTAAAAATACTAATTCAGTACTTAATTTGATTCAATTTAATTCACTTAATTTATTACATGTTATCTGAAAACAAATTTTACGCTCTTTGAATTATTTCTTAAATGAATCATATGAAATTGCACACAATTTATTTTGCTTAAAACATAACGTTTTCGCTTAATATTTGAAAGGCGCGCCAAATAATGTAGCCGACATTTGCCAGCACTGCCGATGTAGCGCAGCCAACTTCAACTGAGGAATTCACATCAGCGCATCAGATAACAGTGCCTTTTTGAGCTCACCACTGTAACTGTCCAAAGAACTCATTGCCAACTGACACAATAGGTTCTTACTAAAATTTGTTTGCTAGCCAGGTTGTGTGACGTCACATTTTTGATAAATTTGGTCAGTGTTTGTCTCCTTGTGAGAGGGATATGGTAGCTTTATATATACTTGCAGAGATTTTAGCAAGCGAAAGTGATTCCTTAATCAATCAGTCTAAGTGCTGGCACTGATCAGTTTGTTTGTTATTGTTTATTCCCGCCAACTATTTATGTTGATCATATCATTGTTCATTGATTTCACGTCTCTAAGGTCTTAGCCTGTCAATGACAGTAAGAATGTTTTTAATCGCGCTTAAATTTAAATATTTTTACGAAAACATTGTTATTGTAAGCCATCATTATAGCAACAACGACTTTAACAGTCTTGTAGCAGCTCATTAACAGTGAGCCTACTCAACAAATATATTTTATTTTTGTAAACTAAGTTATCGAATATTTTCTGCGCGCCTCATGGTCACACTGCTCGATTGAAATAAATTATTTTTTGTGTTGCGGCATGCTGGTCTCACAAACCAGTTGCCGAATTGTTTTTGTCGCGAGCGGTTGATCTGAGCGGGCGTTGCGCATTGAATATTTTTGTGTACGTTTGTTTCTTTGAGTAAACGCCATTTGTGTGTGTGTACGCGCGTATGGTAGTGTGCGCGCCTGTGTATGTGTGGGCTTGCACGCTAACGAGTTGTTTTTTGCCTCTGTACAGTTAATATTCATATTTTGCTATTAACCACACTGCACTCGAAGCAAATGTAAGTGGCAAAATGAAGCGTGCGAAAAAATTGTGCAAACTGGCGCCGAACGCAGCGGCGTCGCCTTTGCCTCGTTTTGTATTGTAGTCGGCGTTGTGTAGCTGCTGCCTAAGCCCAGCATTTTGTTGTTGCGCGGCGCACAGTGTCTGTATGGGCATGTGTGTGTGTGTGAATTGAGTACGCGTGTGTGTATGTGTAAATTCCAAAACACGCTGCACAGTGGCACCAAACACGAGCTAACAATCTTTTCAGTGCGTATGCCCGGCTTTGGACATTTAAATGTGTGAGTGAGTGTGTGTGTGTTGGGTGTGTCGATGTTGGCCGTGTTTATAATTCTCTTCATTTCGATAAAATTTTTGACCCAAGTGGAGTTTTTGTATGCATGAGTGTGCGTTTGTTGAAGTGTGTGTGTGTGTGTGTGCTTGGTGCGTCGCTATTGCTGATGTTGTTGCTTTTCATCATCTACGCTTTGGGCCCTCTTTTACAATTCTCTCATTCTAAGCCTATTCGCAAGCGACTGCCGCGCACTAGTCAAGTGTCATTGTGACTTGTTGTTGCTTCGCTTTTTCTTGATTTTGAGTGTGTGTGTTTTGTCAATGTGTATGTGTGTTGTGTGAGTGTTTTTAGTGGAAGAAGCAACAAATGTTGCGATTGCTTCGTTTTGCGTTGCCAACTATGAAAACTTGTGAACGTGATAAAATGTGACCAAAGTGCGACAAGAAAAAAGCCGGACACAAACAACAAAAATAGCAACAACAAAAACAACAGTAGCAGCCTCAAGAAGCAGACGAAAGTGCCAATTAGAATTTATTATTATTCATTATTTTGCTTATTACTCTCTTTCACTCATTCGTACTCACACACATTCAGCTCATGGTAGGCCTGAAGTCGCTCTGCGCGCTCGCACACGCTACTGCTCTCTCGTTCTGTCTCTGTCTCTCTATGGAGTCACAACAACAATAACTGTTAGGCAAGGACAGTCGATAGCAAGGCAAAGCAAGGCATTTTTGACGCGTGTGCTTCAGCTGCTTCCTCTTCGTTTGCGCTGTCTCTTACGTTGCGCGTAACCAATACAAATACAAATACAGAGGCGAACACAAATAGTGCAAAGTTAAATGTATTAAATGCTTAATTCATTTGCAGTAAATAAGCGCAAAATGTTGCCAAAACGTGTGCGATAAAAGTGAAACGGAAAATAAAGCCAACAAAAGTACAACAACAACAACAACAAACGAAGAAAATAAAGAAACGTAGTGCAGGGCCAGGCCAGCAACAAAGACTGCGCGTGCCTGTCTCTGTCTCTATCTGTTTCCGTGTGCGTGCGTGTGTGTGTGCGTGTTTGTATATTTGTGTGCGTTCGCAACAGATGCTGCAAACGCAACGATTTAAGTGTATGTTGTTGTTGTGCAAAGACAACAACAGCAGCAGCAATAACGAGAGCAACAACGACGACTAAAACGACAACAACAACAACAACAACAACCATCACGAAAGACGTCATCATCAGCAACAACAACCATGTTCAAGTGCATTCCAATTTTCAAAGGCTGCAACAGGCAGGTGGAATTCGTGGACAAGCGCCACTGTTCACTGCCCCAAGTGCCGGAGGAAATTTTACGCTACTCGCGAACCCTCGAGGAACTCTTTTTAGATGCGAATCACATACGGGATTTGCCAAAGGTCAGTATAAATATTGTTGTATGGGTATGTGTGTTGAGTCTATTTTTTTTTGGTAACAGCTGTTGTCGGTATAAAGGGAAATGAATTCTTTAGGAAATCAAATTTAATTATCATAATTGAAATATACATTAATGTATTGAAATTAATTTTTATAAATATAATGCGATATATAAGAGAATCCTACAATTTAGGAGTATAATTTGTATTTTTCCTGGCACTGAATTATGCTAATTATTAATTGGGTCAATGGACTCTGCTAAAATGTTAGGATGCAGTTTTTTCTTATGAGCATGCAGACGTGCAGCATCCCTTAGAAGTTGATACTTTCACATATAAATGCGAACCGCTGAAGTCCTGCCAGTTACCTAGAGCTCATCAGCCCCTTGCCAACCCCCTTTGGTGAGGTTTATTGTCCGTCATCGTGTGCGCTGGCCATTGCATCGTCTGTTCATTCTTTCCATACTACAAATAGGTCTGCCAAGACAATGATTACAACAAAAGACGTCCGTGGGCCTCAGCTCGAACGGAAGTCTTTAATTAATATGGATGCACAGTGGGGCGCGGCTCTTTTACAATTTCTGTTCATTCCACTTGGGCCAAGAATGTCTGCGGCATGCATACATAATTGAATCGCCAATTACGCAACATGCAAGAAGATGAATACATACATATATATGTATGTATATATGCCTATCTGTTTATATATAGAACATTTACTTTAAATTGTTTACATGTATATGAGCATTATTAATTATGCAGCAGATCAGACTATGAGCAAGTAAAATAAACACTTGGAAATTTGTAATTTTTAGCATTTTAAATAAAAGTAAATTACTTGCACTACATTAAATTTAATTTTGTAAGTTTTTGATTTGAAAATATTCATTATAGCTCGGAATCCGAAGTGAAATGCATAGGCTCAAATAATTGCTCTGTCCCTTATCAGCGGTTGAATCATTTCGAATGCGAATGCTCAGCAATTATTTATTCTTTCCCCTCGCTTCCGTTTTATATGCAGCTGACTAAAAACAAACAAATCAAACAAACAACAACAACACGGACAACAACAAGTAGCGCAATCTATAAACAGAAAACAAAGCGTTGACATAGCAACAAGTGGTGGGTGCTGGTTGGGGGTTGCCTGGTTGTTTGCCTTATACTATATGTATGTTTATAAATACTATATACATTGTTATATATGTATGTATAAATACATATATGTATATCATTGTCCTGCTGATGCTGACTAGTTTCAACAATTTAAACAATTTTACAATAAATATAAAAATGTTGTACTACAATCCATTAGGATATAACAGAAAATAGAAAAAAATTGAAACCATTTGAAATTTACATTATAATTTTTATATTTATATAATTACGTATAAACTTTTCGAAAGCTCTCCTTTAAAGTCTGGCATCAAGTTTGGCATTTTTTATTGATTTGTTAAAATGCTTGAAGCAGAAAATGAAAAGAATACTCGACACACAGTTGCGGTATCTGGAAACCAAAAAATTAAAAGTTTTTTATTATATTTAAAGTTTTATAGGTAGCTACGCAAGAGCGGCGCACAGACTTTTCTCAAGTTGTGCAATGCAAAAGGTTTCCTCTATTCGTTTTGTCAGTCAGTTCAATAAGAAATAAATATGTATATATTGTATATCGCTATGTTTGCCTTACATCTATAAAGAAACTCATATAAATGGTAAAATATAATATCGAATTAGAAGTGTTCTGCTCTAGACTGACGGAACTAAACAGTTCATCGCAGCAAGTTTCAACTTAATCATTACTGATTCTAACTATCTAATTATAAAGTTAAATTTTGTGCTCGCAATCTCTGGTGAGTGTATCTCATCTACGGCATCTACGGCTGCTCTTCTTCGTCTTACTTTGCTGTAATTTCCATTCAGTTGTTTGCCGCATGTCATGAAATTGTAAAGTTTTCCAGTTTGCATCTTGTAGAGCTTCCTTCGCGGTTAGCCGCACTCACTAATGAACTTCTAATGCAAATTTGTGTTCCTCGTTTACATCAATAAAGTGCACAAGCAGAGCAACAGCATTTACTAGACCAATGGACCCACTCGTTGCAAGCAGGCAGACAGGCAACAAAGGTAGCAGTAGCAACAACATGTTGCTGACCGATGACAGCGACAACAACAACAACAACAAGAGCAGCAACAATAGCAACAGCAACGACAACAATGGACAGCCATAATGATGATGTTCCTTCTCGTTGCGCTGTGGAAGTTTGTTTGAATTCCAAACCAACTGACAGCGTCGGATGTGTTATTGGTGTTGTTGCTCTTTGCTGCTGCTGCTGCTGCTGCTGCTGGTTGTTGCTGCCGCTGCTGCTGTTGATACTAGAAGCTCTGATCGGCCATCAACCCTTTAGGTCTTTGAGTGCGGCAGACAATTTCCGCGTTGTCATAGCGACAATAAACAACATCAACGACAGCAATCTGTGCTTCAATTGTATTGCCACTAACTCGACGACAATCTGCCGCAATCTCGAGGTCTATTCACGTCGCTTGTTGCTTTTGCCAGCTGGAGATGAGCAGTTCAGCACTTTAGCTTTTCAAATCGACCAACTATGTATTTAAATATTTTCTTAAATTTTATTTTCAACTACAGTCAATTTGGTAATTGCTTAGACAGTTTGAAAAGAAAACGCAAATACAAAGAAATCAAAAATAAATAAAAAGTTTTTTCAATTGTTAGGTTTTTGGCCTTTCGCATCAGCGCTAAATTTAGCAAATCCATTGAATATACGAAATCATCATAGATAGCAGCTATCGCTTTTGCCTTTGTTATCTTTCGATAGTAGTAAATTACTCTCTATTTGAATACTTGTGAGGAACGGTTTCAATAAACTTTTCTGAATTGAAAGCATTTCAAATTGACCAATATTTCAATATTTATTTAAATTTTATTTTATACTCCTTTGGCTTTAGAGTTAAAGTTGGCAAATTCATTTAATGTTCGATAGCTGCTATCACTTTTACCTCACTTATCTGTCGATAGTAAGAAATCGCTCTCTCTTTTGAGAATTATTGCAATTACATGCCATATAAACTTACATGTGTCGACTTTGCCCTCATGGTGGCTATAAATAATTTTATTTTTATAGCTAATTGAAATTAATTATTGCAGTAATAGAAGTCTGAGAGCTAGTAAAATCTACATAATTAATTGCTCTCACGAGTTATTATAAGCAATTATTTCGTATGTGTCAAACGTCGTTTTAAGTGGCATTTGAATGCGAAATATTCTGTGGTATTTGGCATTTGGCGGAATTTCATTTGTGGCTTGCGGGCGGAACCTACCTCAAGTGGCTTTCAATGAAATTTTTAACATTTTCACTTGAGTATAAAATTGGGTTGTCCACCTTGGTGGGGTGTACCCCCATTCCGTCGCCCCCCATTCAGTGCTCTCTTCGCTGACTGCCAATTAGTCACGCCCGCCGATAAGATATCAAGTAATAGGGTTTTATCGCCTGCCGCTGCCTTGGGGTCTGGTCTCCAGGTACAAAAACCTACAAAAACCTGAGCGCCTTCCCGTTTTGGCTGCTTGTCTTTTGCAATCCGAAACGTCGCGCCGTTGTTATTGCAGGTGCGTTATTTTTTTATTTTTTATTTTGTTTTTGTTTTTGTTTCTGAGAGAACTTAACCGGCTGTTTGTCTGTTTGTCTGGCTATTGGAACACAATACCAAAGCGTCGGCAATGACATCATTTAGCAGCAGCGCAGCCATGAAAACAACAACTAAATATCATTTAAAATGGCGTCGTCGTGCCTCGTCTCTCTGTCTCTACCAGTTAGCTCTAGCTAAGCCCACAAGCAAATGAAACTTAGCTGTAAGCTGGCCCGATTGATAGTGTCTCATAGTGGCCGATAGTTCTGCTTTATGTTGTGGCCGAAATTCTAAGTGGATTTTTATCTATTCGGCTTTTGCAATGGGTCACAGTTAGCTAGCTTTTTATTTATTTTTACTAGCAGCGCACTCAACGGTTTGCTTATATAAATTCTTTAGAGCTGTCGAGTCGCTCAAAACCGGTTCCATAAACAGACATACAATAAATGTTCTCAAGCTATTTCAATTAAATGTTATGCCCTGTAAAATAGTAAGGCACCATATAGGGTTTGATTGAATGTTTTCAATGCTTAAAATATTAATGAATTAAATTAATAAAGGTTGTCGTAAATATAGTATACAAAGTGTAGGTTTCCTTTTCAAAAAGCTGCTAAAAATAATTTATTTAAATTTTTTATTTTTAAATAATAATCAATGTTGCATCCATTTCTTTCTTAATTTTAAAAATAGGCTTCGATTCCTTTTAAATATTTAATGTATAAAACATTTAATGTAAAAAAAAAAAAATAAAATAAAAAATTTAAATAAATTATTTTTAGCAGCTTTTTGAAAAGGAAACCTACAATACAATACAACTATTTATTTATTTATTTTTAAAATTTTATGATTTTTATTTCGGCTTTTTTAATGGATAGCAATAAAATCTTTTCTATTTAGAAATAGTTTTTCATATTCAAAATATGTTCGTCTTTAGGTGTGCTCGTATTATATTTATATCGCTATATGCTGTACATAAATAGATAGTTCTTAATCGTATCTTTTCTTGAATTTACGTATACATATTCAATATATACATAAATTCGACCTTACCCTCCTACAGCAAATGGTTTTATGTCTCAATGATTTTCTTATCTCGTAGCTTTGTCGCAAATTTGATTGATCGATAATAAAAGTTCTTTGTTTTTTTATCGTGCAAAGCAGTGTTTATATTTATATTGCCCCTGTTAATTTTAAGATATCTGTTAGTCGAGCACATACTTTGGAAATATTTGTAGTCGTCTCTATTTGCTGACTGCATTTAAACAATAATCCACTAACTGACGTCAACAAACCGTTTGCACTCGAAACACACTCAGCGAGACATTAGCAGTGGGGAAATTTATCGATTTGTTTCATCTAAATTGCACAGCTAACAAGCAGAGACACGATATAATAGACAAATTACTTTGGGCTGTCGCTTGTTGCTTGCCAACCAAACCGAGCTGTCGCAATGACAAATGCTGCGTGCTGCGTGCTGCGTGCAGCTTGCAACTTGCAACTTGTGGCTGCCACAGCTTCAATAACAGAACAATGGGCGAAGCCATTTGCTGCTCTTTTGGGTGCGTTGTCGGCGCGGTTCGCCTAGGAAAATGAAGATGTACAGAATGGAGCAGGCGCACAGATTCGGCCAGCAGGCAGAGCTGGCCTAGCCTGGGGATGGCACACAGAGTCGGATCCACCGAGAAGCGCGTTCGCAAACTGTTGCCATGTATCTGTGCCTGTGTCTGCAATGTTGCAACCGCTGACGCTTGGCCAAGTTGCAAGCACACATACGCGTCTCGCGGATATACACATGTGCATACATATACATAGTTTAGTGGCATCAGCCAGCGGCCTTTCAATTTCAAGTGTGACTCGTCTCACAGCTCGGCTCTGTTCTAGCTCAGCTGGTTTTCGCATTTAGTAGATGCGTTCCGCCAGATATGCGCGAATCGTATCTAGAACTCGTTTTCAGTGGCTGATGTGTGTGATTGTGGTGTGCTGTGAGCTGAGCTTCGCTGTTGTGGCACTTGCTGCTCGCCCAGTCATTTGCAACATGCACACCACCAACCATCGCAACGGATGTGTGTGTACGCATCTCTGTTCGTGTGTGTGTAGCACCGAGATACATTCTGCTGATTACACTTGCAGATACATTATAAAATTACTCAAAATCATCCAAGCGCACTGCATGGATGTGCACTGTGTGTGAATGTATGTATGTATGTACGTATGTATGTACGGGTATTTAGTATCTGTTGTTCTGTTTTGCATTGTATTTATTGTATTGTGTTGTGGGTATTTACATTCATGTCATGGTTCAGCGCAGTGAGCGCATACACTGTTTTATGGCTCGCATATATGTTTGAGTGTTCGAGTGCAGAATAACAAACTCAAATATACCCTATGTAGACAGATAATTTGTTGTTTGTTTACTCTAATTTTGTGCTGCTCAAGCTAACATTAAACCAAAATCATTTTGACACACAATTTGTAAACGTTGTTGTAGTATAAATTAAAGTCCAGCTCATCAAGCACATCTCGCACTTCATACACGTTATACGGCATACAATTAAACCAAATATATTTATGAGCCGGCCTTGCATACGCATTTAAAGCTATACAAATGGCTTCACATTGTGATTTCAAACTAAACTAAACTAATTGCTTTGTCAACTTTGCGAATTAATGCTTTGTGGATTAATGAAATGCATTTTATTTAATCCATGGCTCGCAACTAGTTTGTAGGCATCGACTGCAGCCCCAGTATCTGGCTGTGCGACGTCATGGGTCTACGTCATATGCGTGCCACGTTTTGCCGAGTTGCAACCTAGGCGAGCTGGCGCAACTTGTTGGCCTGGCCAACACACAACCTATTCAGCCAGCTGCTGGCTGACGATTGCTGGGCGCCTGCTCCAACTAGATACAATAGTAAAAGTGTGTTGGCTGCCTGAGTGAATGCTTGTCGTGAGTCGCGAGTGAGTGAGTGAATGAGTGGATCTATGTGTGTGTGTGTGTGTGTGTGTGTGTGTGTAGTGCGAGTACCTTGGCATAACTGGTAATGCTCGTGCAATGTACGTGTGGCACGTAGCAATGCCGACCGGCCGGCTTGTAATTTATGGTCATGCAAAAGAGCGACTCGCATAGATACAACAAGCTGCTGCTGCTTGTGGACTCTGTGGGCTCTGGTTGTGGGGGCGCTGGGCGGAGGGTGGCTAGTGGAAGCGTGGGTCTTTGTGGGCTGGCAGCACTTGGCTAAAAGTTTGCAATTCGCATTCGTTTTTATTGTCATCACGTCTTGTCCTCCTTTGGGTGCATTTTGCTTTTATTTTTTGCATTGTCGGCTATTGCACCGCTCTGTTGTCTACGAGCCACAGGCCCTCTCATACCTATTTCATATGCAATTTGCATGACTGTATTTTTGTGCTTGTCTCTCTATCTGGTTTCTTTTTTGTGTCTCTCGTTTTGTTTTGTCTTCCTGTATTTTTCGCTCGTCGCTAGCTTTTGTCCCTGACAGATACAACTTTCTGACGCATGATTTGTTGAAAGGCCTTTCGTTTTTTATAAATAGGAAACAGAATCTGGGACAGTGTAGGTGCCCGCTTGAAGAAAAAGTAAAAAAAAAAATGAAACAGGAAAACGTACGCCATTGGGGAGAGTCAAAGTACTTTGCCTTTAGCGAAACTGACCAGCGAAAAAAATGCATTTTCTTGTGTGTTTTTTCTTTGTGCGGGTCGTTTGGGTAAATTCATAATGACGAAACTTCATAAATAGCACAACGTTTCACAAATGCCCGTTTTTTGCCTGGAATCAGTTTATTTATTTATGATTTATTCACTTTTAAAAGTAATTGCATATTTTGCATCGTTCTTTGTGCATTTTATTAAATATTTATTACAAAAAAATGTAAATAAATCATAATTTGTATTTTAGATAACAACGGCTTTGCTTATTCATTTGAATATTACTTTATGATTTATTTTTAAGTGCAATTGCATATTTTTGATAGCTCTTTTTTTTATTATTTTATTAGATACATACATATATTTTATTTATATTTTTGATAATAAAGCCCATGCATTTATTTTATTAAAGTTCATATAAAAAATTAAAATTTGTTTTCGAGTGATAGATATTTATGCTTTGCTATATACGCTTTAATGTAAATAAATTTGTGCATGTTGGCTTCTGGTTTGAGTATGAAAATAATTAAATTCAAGCATTTAATTCATTTAACTTTTGATTTAACGAAATTGAAAATTGAATTGATTTAATAGCATAGGAAATAATAATACTAAATTCTGAATAAGTTAACTGTTTAGTGAAAATAATCGCAAAAATTTCATAGCTAATATATCTATTGATGTTTGCATATAAATCATTTGCTTTGAACACTCGCTTCACAATTTTTATTCTTATGCTGAGGCGTGAGTAAAACAGTTCAGCTTTCGCGCAAGCTGACAACAAATGGGGGGGTTTTTTTTACACCTTTCTGGCACGTTGAACTGGGTCATCAACTTTATCGAGTCACGGCCCCAGCAGCGACACACTCATACTCGTACTTGTCAGTGCCAGAAGTATTTTGAGACGAGCGAAAAAGTTAATAAATTTTACGAGTACAACTATGAATTATTTTCATTATTGCTATTGTCGCGACTCGCGAATGCGAATGCGAGTGCGAGTGCGGGCGCTGCTGCCTGCGGTGTGGTAGGTTCTTTTTGGGGCAGAAGTAAGAGGAGTGACCCAACAATGGCCGATTAAATTCGCTGGCACAATGAAAGCAGCAGCGCCGCCCGGTGCGGCTGTTAACCTTGAGGTCTATGACTCACTGACTCAGCCAGCCACTTGGGGGCGCTGCTTTCTTTTCCAAGTGCTGAGAGATGACTGTATGGATGGGTGTGTGTATGTCTGTGTGTGTGTGTGTGTGCTCCACATCGCTAGAAGGTCAGCCGAATGTTTATGGCTGTGATCGGTCGCGACCCTTCACTTTGGGAAAGTACGAGGAGCGCCAAAATAATTTATTGTAAATCGAACGTCAAAATTGATGGGGAGCCAGGAAAATCGTGATTTTCATAAATGAATTGTTGGCGACATGTCGAACGAAAAGAAAGCAACAGCATAGGCAACTTCTAGCAGCTCGGGATGCTGGACCCGCCGGACGGGTCACGGCGTTTACAAATGACAAACTCTTTGAAATTTATGACCACGAAAACGAACTCGAAGATGAACAGAAACACGTCCTAACGATTGCGGTCTTTGTTTGCCAAGAGACTAGAGAAAGGCTTTAGCTGCATTGTGTCGTGCCGTTGTCTTAACCAGCTATTCATTTTGTTTCTCTTTCTCCTTCTCTCTCTCTCTCTCTATCTTGCAGAATTTCTTCCGATTGAATCGCCTGAGAAAACTGGGCCTGAGTGACAATGAAATCGGACGCCTGCCGCCGGACATACAAAACTTTGAAAATCTTGTGGAGCTCGATGTTTCACGTAACGGTAAGTCTCAGCATGCAACAAGTGCCGCATAATTATTATTGACATTGATGAGTTGCTGTGTTTGCTCGCCGTGCTGTGAAAGCTCCAGATGCGCTGCTCGAAACGATCGCGTTAGCACGCGCCCATCAATCGAACTGACTGACAGGCCACATGGCCATTTGGCGATACAAATGAAGTCGCTCAATGCCTTGTGGAAAACATTTGTATATCAGTTCCAGTTGCACCTGGCAGGGGCACTCTGCTCTCTGGCCTGGCATCTCTCAACTTATGTGGTTTTGCTTTCACCCATTGTTATACGGCCACAGCCACAATGGCACTCAGTAACCCACATAAACTTTGACCCATTATACAGTCGCATTACGGCAATTGTCCTGCAGTCTGTCACTTACACTTGGCCATTCAGCTTCCATTAATTATAACTTTTGCACAAAGTGCATTAATTCTCGCAATACCTTAATGAAATTTTGCACTGCACGCACAAGCAGTCCGCCAGACAGCTGAGTTTCGGAGTCGGGGTATCGTATACGGTAAACCCACATATGTATGTACGTGTTTGTTTTCTGCTTAAGCGAGCATAAATCCGTAAACACTAATCAGTAATTGGAGTCAAGTGCAGTGCGCGGAGCAGCGCGTATTTAAAATAAAATAAACGAATGCAAGCACAAATGCAATCGTACACATTGATAGGAGTGATCGTTTTGAGTGTGGCTACCAAATACCCTATAAATATTATTGTTAGAAATTTACAAGTATTTGCCAATAAATAACAGAAGCTGGAGTCTCTTATCAACAGCAATAATAGAATAGTCGATATTTACTAGCCCTAACTAGTTAATAATATAGTTAATTATTTGACATTCAACTGTAGCTATTAAACTTTTAATGACCGCTTATTAAAAGAGCATAAAACGATAAATGTATTCCATTTAAGTTATTCATTCATTCATGTCATTCATTCAGTCAGGGCCGGACTTCAATTGCCTTATGCTGTAAAAAAAATGATTTATGAGGCGACAAAAATAAAATAAAAATATTTATCAAAATGCACAGCAGCAAACGCTATATATGTAAATATATGTAAACTTTTAGGGAATATAATTCTCCTAAATTTGGTTGCCTCAGAGTGTCGCAGTTCGCACCTGAGCAGCGTTGATAATAACTGAAATTTGTTTTCTGATGACGTTGCATTGCATTGTTGTTGTGCTGACAACTTAATGCGGCTTCCTATTTCCGCTTTGGCCCCAAGGGCCCTAAGGCGAACATGAACTGGCGAGAAGTATTGCATTACCAGTTTTTGCCAAGTTGATTGCACCCATTAGCCGTATTTGGCCTGCATTTTGCTGCAGCAATGCTGACCGTGCAGTTTGTTGTGTTGTGGTCGCTGTTTATGCATATGACCCACAAATGATCTGCAAACACACCCAAAGCGATCCGAGTGAACGGGCGGCCATTTAGAGACCGGCAATCGTCGCCTTGCGCGGGAAACTCGAGCTGCAACGGCTCTAAGTGAAAGGCCCTCAGCGACACAGATGTTAGTTTTCCAGTGATTTGTGGCCCAAGGAGAGCCAGAGACTCTCAAATCAACATTCATCTGGCTTTATTTTTCCCATGATTTGTATAGTAGTATGTGTGTGTGTGTGTGTGTGTGTGGGTGGGCGGCTGTGGAAAAAGCCTTTCACATTCAATTACCTGCGCTCAAATTCAGTTATTACAATTATTATTATTTCAAGGCAATGTCGCTTGATGGCTTTGAACTCACTCGCCCGTCATAGGAAAACCCGCAATGGGCAGGTGGTGACACACCTTGCCATATACTCACATGCACACACACACACGTACGTTTATTTGATTATATGGCAAAAGGTATTTTTCATAGCGTCCGAATTGGTCAGAGCCAACAGAAATATTTCAGTTCTCAACTGTGGGGCATATTGTTAAAATAAGCGCGCTTGATTTGTTGGCTGGCTGGCCACAGCAATGGCAATGGCAGTCACGGTTGTGCAAGTGTTGGCATACAACAACATCTACAACAACAACTACACCTACAGCTACGACGAAACAAGCTGCCAAGCGCAGTACGCAAAAATATGGTATATTACGTATACGCCCGCTTGCACTTGACAAAAGAATTGGACGACAGCGTCAGCGGCGACGTGCATTGAATTTGTTGCTGATACGCACAGTGGGTGATTGGGTGCTAAGTGCATACAAAAAATTGCATTGACCTACATAAAGTTAAATATTCATTTTGCACTATGAACTATGAAATTTTGAATGCTTTTTCTGTTCAGCTGCTATGGAAATGAAATTAAGTTACTTTGTTGTAGTAGTAGAAATGTAGTAGTAGTAGAAAGAGAAGTAGTAGTGTTGTAGTAATATAATTAGTAATAGTAAAAGGAGAAGTAGTAGCAATAGTGGTAGTAGTAATAATATTAAGTAGTAGTAGAAAGAATAGTAGTAGTAATATTGCCAGCAGTAGTAGGAGTTGTAGTAGTATTATTAGTAGTTTATTTATTCGTAGTAATATTCCTAGTAGCAGTAACAATATTAATATTATTAGGAATATTGCTAGTTGTAGTAGAAGTAGTAGTAGCAGCAATTATATTGCTATTAGCAGTAGTAGTAATAGTAAAAGGAGTAGTAGTTGCAGTAGGAGTAGTAGTAGAAGGAGTAGTAGTTGCAGTAGTAGTAGTTGAGTATGTAGTAGTTGAAGGAGTAGTAGTTGAGTATGTAGTAGTAGAAGGAGTAGTAGTTGAGTATGTAGTAGTAGAAGGAGTAGTAGTTGACTATGCAGTAGTAGAAGGAGTAGTAGTTGAGTATGTATTAGTAGAAGGAGTAGTAGTAGTAGAAGGAGTAGTAGTTGAGTATGTAGTAGTAGAAGGAGTAATAGTTGCAGTAGTGGTAGGAGAAGGAGTAGTAGTTGAGTAGGTAGTAGTAGAAGGAGTAGTAGTTGCAGTAGTAGTAGGAGAAGGAGTAGTAGTTGAGTAAGTAGTAGTAGAAGGAGTAGTAGTTGCAGTAGTAGTAGGAGAAGGAGTAGTAGTTGAGTATGTAGTAGTAGAAGGAGTAGTAGTTGCAGTAGTAGTAGAAGGAGTAGCATTTGCAATAAAACTAGCATTATTGGCAGTAGTAGCAGCAGTAATACTAGAAGATGGAATAGATAAGTAATATTAATATTATTCTACACTGCTATTGCAGTTGCAGTAGTAATATTATGTAATATTATTATAGATAATAATCCCAACCAGTTTTAGCTCACTATCCATATGTAAACTTTCTGAATATAAATAAATCATTATCCAGAAAAGAACTTAATTACTTTGTGGTTTTTCCAGGGCTACGCACTGTTGCCCCCCGACTCATTCCATCCGCAAGAGAAGTGCAGACTAATGCAAAGTTTGATTGGAGATTAGTTTGCCTTTGAAGGCATAGAGGAAGACCTGGCAGTGTTTGTTGTCGACTCGCTTGTTGATGCCAATCAGAGTATTACTTGGCAAAAATTAGAGTACTTCAGCAAAAATGTGAGACGGCAAAATCGATATTTATTTCGCGTTGTTCCACTGTGCACAGCAGTGGCTACACTAGCAATGCTAATAAAAACATTAATTTGTATAGCTGCTGCGGTGCACCAGAGTGTGCATTGGTGTGCCTTTGTGTGTGTGAGTGTGTGCGGGTGTGTTTGCAATTGTGCAGGTGCTGCGGACGTCGTCGTCGTCGGCGTCGTCGTTAGCAGTGGCGAGTTGGTACGAAACGTAAATCATTATGACAAGTTGACCTGCTTGCGAAACGTGCACTAGAGGGCGCTGCTAGCTGTTAGCGGTTAGTTGTTGCTACTCAGTGCATTTCATGTTTTTGTATTATTTTTGTTTTCTGTTTCTCGCAGTCGCGCTAATTGTTTGTTTGTTTGTATTGCTTGCTGTGTTTTCTACTTCTAAAATTTCACAATTTGTTTTTGGTGCAGTTTGCGCTGCTTGCAGCCACTTCGTGCCTTGTTTATTAATGCATAATAATTTTTGAATTTTTCTCAAGAAAACTCACGGCTCGTCCAACAGAGCTCCTGTCAAAGCAGTCAGCCGCTGATAAGGCCAGTTAGTTTATTTTTCTTGCTTAACTGAGAGTAAATAAATACAAGCGAGAAAAACAAAAATCAAGAAATTTGCATACATATACACATATACATGTGAGTGAGGGAGAGAGAGAGATTGAATTTAAATTTATATTAACTATATCCGCGCCGTGGGAACAACTTTACAGACGATTTCAATTGAAGAATGCATCTAACAAAAAGTCCAATTAAATGCCATTCATGTGCTAAGCCAGCGTCGACGTTCGCGACGACGCCGCACGAGAAGTCAACAAAATCAGTGTCATCTTTTACTCTTTGCCGCTGCAGCGAAGGCGTCAACTGGGTCAAAGTTAAGCTGTGCGCCTTGTGCTGCATTCAAAGTCTTCGCGTCGTCTCATTCAAGTGGGATTTGCCAGATTCTTGTTGTTCTTTTTCGCTGACAGCCGACAGACTTTGTTAAAGTTGCTGTTGCCCGGCGCTGAGGGCAAGTCAGAGGCAAGCACTAAGCTGCAGAAGACCCTTCACGACAGATCAAAAGGGCCTGGCAGCAATATAACTGAGGGATCTTTAATAAGCCGCAATTCAAGAAATAGACCCAAATAAAATAGTTGGTGGACTGAGCCTAGGCCCCACTCTGTTATTGGCAATGACTGGCAAAAATCTTTCCGTAGTCAATTAACTATTGGTCATAGTTCACAAAGAGAAAAAGTAAGAACCAGCAGCAGAAGATTAAGTGTTCGCATATGGCCCAGTTAAGCTGTGTGAGAAAATCAAAAATTGCTTAATTAATGGCATTAAACAAAAACTATATCAAGAGGAAATCAGAAAATTGAAAAATCATTTCTTCACACATTGTACTTGGCCATAATAAATATGTACAGACGGGCATATTTGAAATGCCTGGCAGCTATTGACGTCACTGGGCGAACGCAATTAAAAACTAATCGGTAGACGAGCAATATTTTTGTGTGCGGGAAACAAATCAAAAGTTAAAAGTACGACATGAGCTGCCTGCAAACATCGAGGCATGTAGCGAATATTGCAAAAATGTGTCGGAAAAAATGTAAGCCAAACAAACTTTTCGAATATTGGTAAAGTCGACTTGCCAAATACTCTTCAATTTAATAGTGAAGCATGATAATCACTGAATTATATACTATATTTAGTATTATATAAATATAATATAAAATAGTAACAGACATTAAAACTTAGTTAATCACAACTGGCTAGGCAGTAATTGGGCTTCCCAGACAAATTCAACTTAATGCCAACTAACTTGAGCTTTTACTCTGCTATTTGAAAATTAACTTCTTATGCTTACTTACCAGCATAAGTCTCCAGAGATTCCCCTTGTGTGAAATGAATAGAAAGCTTCTCGGTAAATACATTTGCCCTTCGGGCTGTGGAGCAATAAAGAGGCGAGCGCGCGGGATAGAGAAATGATTGGAAAACTGTTGCGGTTGGCTGGATGATTGCCTTTGCAGGAGAATGAGATAGAGGGAGAGAGCGGTAGAAGGAGAGGTAGAGGCCGAGGCAGAGAGAGAACTTGGAAATTGAGTGAGTCGCGGCCTGTCTTGAGTTTGTTTGGCGCAGGTGTGCGTCGCGTATTTTGCGGATTTGTATTAATTGAAAAGTATTTTAATTGATTGACAGATATGTAATATAAATTACGAATGCGTCTATCACTTAAGGCTTGAGTAATGCAGCACTTTGTTGGATAAAAACAATAAGACATTAAGTCCAAATTTTAAAACATATGTTTAATGATGTAGAGCTGATGTAAAGCTTTTGAATTGATTAATGTTAATGACGTGTTTAATATCAATTTCTAAAAATAATTATATTATAAATAGTTTTTATGATAGAATAATAGAATAAATAGCAATAAATGATATTAAAAATAATTAAGCAATTATAATAAAAATTAACAAATAATAATAATTACTAAAATTAATAAATAGTAAGCATAAAACTGAGAAAAAAAAATGAAAGTATATAATTAATAATTAAAATGAAATTCTCGCCTGATATTAGTAAACTCCCAAATTCTCTCTACTACTACTACTCTACATTTGAAAATCCATATACACTCGCTTTATTTTCACTTTTATCCACAATCGAGTGTGCAATGCATTTAAACTGGATTCCCACTCACTCCATTGTGGATAATAACGTTAGTTGGCACACTCATGACTGATTTTAATCGACGAGCCGATTTTTTATTTGCTGAGTAAAGCGTGTCACTTAATTTCTTGAATAAATGCAGTTAGAATGTGCGCTGCACAATGCGCTAGAAATGTTGAATTTTTAACAAGATTAGCAACTGCATTGCAAAGGGATTATTGTCATTCTAGAAATTATGCATTTGCAGTAAATCAATTAAGGAATTAGCGCTGCTAAATTAAGTGTGCATACATATTAATTGATAGTAGGGTTGCTAATAATCCTCTATGTTGTGTAAATCCTCCTCTTCTATGCTCTAAACAAAAGTCAAACAATTCATGCTATGCTAAATAAACAATTTAGTAATTTATTTGCTCTGTGTAAATCATATTTAATGCTTTAAGCAAAAGGCAGAAGGTATTATTTTCACTCTTGAATTTATGCATTCGCAAGGATCGAATTGAATGAATTAGCTCCGCTAAATTTAATTTTCCTAAGAAACAATCAATATTGATAGTAATTCATTTAATCCTAAATCGACTCTAATGCCTTAAACAAAAGCCAAACAATACATAATTGCCAGCTAGAGATTAGAAATGAGCCTGGCAGTAAATTGTTGAATTTCCCTAATATGTAGTTAAGTACATGGCTTTTGTGGATCATCTTAAGAGTATTTGAACTTTAGCTATTCATGCTTGTTAAGCATCTTAATTACGTTAATAGCACCTGTTGCACTTGGCTCTCTCTGTGTGTTGTCGCAACGTAGCAACACAGTCTGCAATTAAAAGCCATTTACTTAACGCACTCCCCGAGTGCTTTAGCCCGAGAGGGAGAGAAGGGCGCAGTCAGCCAGCTGCAACCGCAGCTGCTGCCAACTATTATGAGCCGGGCCATAAAGCATCTCGTACTGTTTTCTGTTTGTTTGCTGGCGCTTAGGGATTTGCTGGATATGCATGCGGATGCTGAAGGGGATAGGGGGATGGGGGGATGGGGGTATGCCGATGAGGATGGTTATAATGGTGCCAACAAAACCTGACAGCAAGAAATGCATGCAAACGGTAAACAGGCTGTTGCCGTTGATCCTGATGGCGATGATACGGCCTAGAAAGGGGTCTACTTCATACACTCAATGAAGTAATGGCGGCGTGTACCATTAGGCTAGTCAAATACAGATTAGTGCAGCTAAACCTGGCTGGGAAATTGAAAAGCCTGTCGAAAGTTTTTCATCTGCAGCCCATCATCTTAATTGAGTGCAATGTGCAAGTCATATTGAAAAGTATGGCCTCGATATGTATGTATGTAGTTGTAGGCTTGCCAGCCTCTGTTCCGTTCGCTTCTGCCTGGGTGCTGGCCTATATAGTCTCCTTGCCTTGATAACTGACAAATCATTTCATTTTTCATGGCAAAAACAACGACGACAACACGCTCTTAAAATTTTTGCTCGTTCAATGACATTGAAAAGAATTTTCATATATATGTTTGTGTATGCATGTGTGAGAGTGTGTCTGTGTGAGTGTGTCTGTGTGAGTGTGTGTGTGTCGTTTCTTTTCATCAACAATGTTGACGTCGTCACTGACGTTTCGCCTGGCCGAATTTTGGCAACGCCCAACTGTAGCCCATTCGATCTCTTGTCTCTCGGGCGCCTCTTCCCATTTCATCGAAATTTATATGCTTTATAAATTCATGGGCTTGTCGGCCTTGTTCCTGGTCGCCCTCTCTCTCTCTCTCTCTTTGTCTGCTATTTTAAGCTACATGCATTGTCTTTTCCTTGTGCTCTATAAAAATGATAAAGTATAAAATATTTTTAGCAAGGCCCAGAACTCGTGTCGCATGTAAGTTCGTTCCTCTTGTTACCTCTTGTCCATTGCATAATTGCACAAATTGATTACATGTCGGCAGGCTGCTCGCTCTGCACGGGTGCCGGCTTAGGCATTTCCTTTTATTTCCGTGCAACCAAATGAGTTTCCAAATACACTACATTCTCACTCAGCAGCGGAAAGGTCAATGAAACGCCGACTGTCGCTCGTCTAATGACCGCCGACTGTGCCGCACAGTTGAGCACAATTTGGTTACAGCCCTGTGGCCAAATCGAAACGAGATAATATGCGCCAAAAAATAGAGCATCCGCGCCACATAAGAGGCGTACCCATATGCTGTCAAGAGCCCAAATTGTTTTTTCTGTTCATGTCTGTGTGTGTGTGTGTTTGTGTGTGTTTATACAGCAGCCTCTAGCTGCGTCCACTTGTCTACGGCTGTTGAGATCTCTGTGGCTGCCCTCTTGATGATGGATCGATTGCTGTTTGATGTTGTTTGGTTTCGATGGGTTTCGAATGTTTGCTGCTGGATAATATACAGTTGCTCGTTGCTATTGCGCTGTTGCGCTGTTGCTATGCATCAGCCCCCTTCAAATCATTATACACAAACATTAGAATCGTCAGTGAATTCTATAAATACGGTTCATGAAAGGCTCTGTAATTTTCCAGAAATTATAAATTAACTATAGCAGCGACAGTTGAATGATTTGAAGGAAATGATGGCTTGTCCCAAACATTTACAATTTATATGGTTTTGTATATCGTTAATAATGCTTCTAAAATTTTTAATATGAGCTAAGATTCAATTTCAATTTCATCATTGTATCAATACATAATTGAAAATATTGTATTTATGAAGCAAACAAAAATCTATGTATTTGTATTTGTTTATTTATTTATTTTTAGTTTTTACTATTTATTTATTTTCATCCAATAAAAATTGAAATTTATTATTTCAATTTAAAAAAATATTTTTCAAAGCAAAAATTGAAATTTATTATTCCAAATTTTGGTTGTGCATTTCCACTAAAATCATATCGATCGTAGAGATATATATGTGTACATATGTGCATTCCACATGAATTATTTCTTAAAATATCCACCTTAATTTTCTGGCTTTTCTTAATCGAGCTTAGCAAATTAGTATTAATTTCTTAACTATAAACAATATTTTCCAATTAATGTATAACTCAAGCTTTACTCTTAATGTCCTTCAAATAATTGTGACTATATTACACATATAAACTGATTAATTAAACTCAATTGCAACTGGTTTATGACCCATTTCTGACAATTTATGTTAAACTACATTTTGTCCACATGTTTTAAGTGGATTACACATTCAACAAAAGTACAAATATTTGCAAATAAATGTATGTAGATAGATGTTTTTAATTAAATTGCAGTTGGCAAACATTTTATCTGAAACATGCCACAGATATTTCACTGCAGCTGACGAACGAAAGTGGAGAGTGAGGTCAGGTTGCGCAGTTGTGTTCAATGTGTAGCAAGTGCTGCACATTCACGGTGAATGGAATGCACAGTTGCGCAAATCCCATCATTGGAACTCGGGCTGACACCTCCTTCATGGGCGCCGGGTAGACACGGCCGATGCCACACGCTGCCACTCGACATGGTGGGGCAACAACAATGCCCATTGTTTCAGTGCAACTCGAACATGTCCTGCTCGACGAGAGTCGACAGTCCAGCTATTGCTGCTATTGCTGCTATTGTTTACTCTGTGGCGTTGAAGTTGTCGCCTTGCACAGGTCCCACGTGTGGTATTAGTTACATCATGTTATTATCCCCAGTCTGGAGCGCATATAAATATATTGATGTGAATATATCTGAGAGTGGCTGTCAGTGTGTGTGTGTGTGTGTGTGTGTGTGTGCTCCTGTTGTTCTCTGTTTAACTAGGTCAGCTTGAACGCCGCGTTGCAAAGGATTGTGTGCGCCCACCTGCCACACCTGCCAGACCTGCCACTGCGGTGACCTTTTGTGCGAGGCTCTTGTGGCCTTTCGTGGGTGTGTTTCGCGTAGACAAACAGCCGCAGAAACACTCACACACACACACACACACTGAAACGCTCGTACCTATATAGAAACTCTGATACATATACGTAGTCTTTATAGGCCCATATATATGTATGTATGTGGTATATATATACATTTGTATAAAAACTTTGGCTTTTGCGTGCGCATTTCCGCTATGACAGTTGAAATTTTACTCAATCAACAAGTTTCGCTTGTCGTTTTATGCCTCGTCTCGCTTTATCGAACTGCTGCGGCCGCAACAATAACAAAAGGGCTGAGCGAATAAGCCGATGTTAAGTGAATCGAATACAATCTGAATATATACCATGCAAACAATGCCAGCACATATATATACATACATATGTAAAACAAGTTGAGTGCAGTTAGAAAATGCAACAATTGGATCATTCTCACTAGCATTGACACTTAGTCATATTCAAACTTATGAATTTCGTATACATAGAGTATCTTCTAGTTGGGCCAACTCAACTAGCCAATTCGCAACCTGTTGCTATGGAGAGTTTTCATTAAATATTTATAGATATTTTATAAATAGTTAAATATGGACTTTAGGGACGTCGCTTAGCGCAATTCATGCGTAAGCAATCGCTCGGGCTCCACAATGGATGCTCTCAAATCGATAAAGTCTCTCAGCAAACAATATGCAATACACAATACTGATATACATATATATTTTTTATTCGTTTCATTTTGTAGATATACCCGACATTCCCGATGACATCAAGCATCTGCAGAGCCTGCAGGTGGCCGACTTCAGCTCGAATCCGATACCGAAACTGCCGTCGGGCTTCTCGCAGCTGAAGAACTTGACCGTGCTGGGCCTGAACGACATGTCGCTGACAACATTGCCGGCCGACTTTGGCAGTTTAACGCAGCTCGAGTCACTGGAGCTGCGCGAGAACCTGCTCAAGCATTTACCCGAAACAATTAGCCAGCTGACGAAGCTGAAGCGCCTGGATCTGGGCGACAACGAAATCGAAGATTTGCCACCATATCTGGGCTATTTGCCGGGCCTGCAGGAGCTCTGGCTAGATCACAATCAACTGCAGCGACTGCCGCCAGAGCTGGGCCTCTTGACCAAGCTAACATATCTAGATGTCTCGGAGAATCGGCTGGAGGAGCTGCCCAACGAAATCGGCGGCATGGTTAGCCTGACCGATCTGGACTTGGCACAGAATCTGCTCGAGACCCTGCCCGATGGCATTGCCAAACTGAGCCGTCTGACCATACTGAAATTGGACCAGAATCGTCTGCAGCGCCTAAACGACACACTCGGCAAGTGAGTATAGCGAAGCATTCTGCTCTGGGCTCCTCCAATTAAAAATTCAATTCCATATTTCTCTCTTTGTAGCTGCGTAAACATGCAGGAGCTGATATTGACAGAGAACTTTCTGTCGGAGTTGCCCGCCTCGATTGGCAACATGACCAAGCTGAGCAATCTGAACGTGGATCGCAACGCGCTGGAGTATCTGCCCCTGGAGATTGGCCAGTGCAGCAACCTGGGCGTGCTCAGTCTGCGCGACAACAAGCTGAAAAAGCTGCCGCCCGAGCTGGGCAACTGCACGGTGCTGCATGTGCTCGACGTGAGCGGCAACCAGCTGCTGTACTTGCCCTATTCGCTGGTCAACCTGCAGCTGAAGGCGGTCTGGCTGTCGGAGAATCAATCGCAGCCGCTGCTCACCTTTCAGCCGGACACGGATGCAGAGACGGGCGAGCAGGTGCTCTCCTGCTACCTGCTGCCCCAGCAGGAATATCAGCCCATCACACCAGGTAAGCTGCTCTAGACGGGCAACTGGTAAATGGTGCTTGAGATCGTGATTTCAGCTGCGTTCCCATTGCCTTAGTCATACGACAGAAATTTCAACATTGGCCAATAAATATGGGGCGCTTATCTCTCTGAGCTGGCATACTTTGCACGGGTCGTCGTATCGTTGTGGTGCAATCTATGCTCGCGATAAGATAAGAGAACGAAACACTTGTTTGATTGTCCCAACTAAGGCAATGGGCAACGCTTTGGATATCCAGTTGTAAACGCTTCTTTTCCAAATTCGAAAATTCTCTTTTAATTAATTTTGTTCTTGTAACTAAAAACTTTGAACGTTATTTGGCCTTAAAAATGTTATCGTGCACCAAAGCAAACTATCGAAATAACTCAAATACCTCAATGTACCTATTTATATCGATTATATTTATTCTTTTTTTTTTTTTATTTTTGCGCTCTCTATACTTTACTGCACCTTCACTCACAATTCTTAAACAATCACCCAAAACATTAAAAACATGACAATACCAAAGATTATCCACCTCAAGCGCTTTATAGATCAAGCGAAAAGTTCGATTCGATGGATTTCTTCAGTTATCAACAGAAAGGTTTGCGTTGCCTGTAACTTTTCCAATAACAACCGCTACTCATATACAACCCCTATATATATATCTATAAATTAGTTGCCCTATAACAATAACTATATAGCAGAGTTGTGAATCACTTCTCGTGTTAGCTGAATGTTTATTAATAATTCGTGCTTTGCTAATATTTTGTAAATGCTATTCCATAAACGATATCACTAGGCCCATAAGAGCAGATAACATTATAAATTCTTAAATATATTTTTGTTATATAACAACAAATTAGTGTTAAGGTTAACACTTTCGAGACTACTGAAGTGGAATTTTAAGAATAGAGAGTTTGGAATGTGGCTTTAACTAAACGAAATGAAATGTTTTGCGAATATTTCGAATATTTTTATTAATTAATGGGACCGCAAAAACAAAGATAATCAAATTATAAGTCCCCAATAACAAATGTTAATCAAAGATAATTACAAATCCTAACTTCTTAAAACACTCATAATTATTGTATAACAAATGAATATCTGCTTCATTTTGCTGCATCATTAATTATAATGCTGTGTGCATATGCAGAGCTTTAAGTAACCAGAAACTGAAATTCGTGTAAATTCATCTTCGGTACACAACTCTACTAACTAGTAAGCGCATATAATCGTTTGACGTAGCCATAACTTATGCATGCCCTTTCCTTATGCCTGTTACCTTGAAACACTCTAAGCCTTGGTTTTCGAGAAAGAATCCACAGAGGCCAGGTCTAGTGGGCATTGTGGTTGCTGTTAGAATTTGTTGCTTTGCCTGAAGCAAACCAGTTTAGTGCCATAAAATGACGTCATATAAATCAGATAAAAAGAAGTGTGTGTGTGTGTGTGTGTGTGTGTGTGGAAGTGGGGCCGGGTCTGGCGTGGCCAAGCCAAGAAATTTGGAGCTCGGAGGCCGTGGAGCAGTATTCGTAGTGTACACACCCAACCAACATACAGCATACACTTAACAAAAAAAAAAAAAAACGCACTCGCATGATGCGTGTATTTGATTTGCTGTTTGATTTGATAATGCCATTATTTGCTGTTCAATTTCATTCATTTGACAGCCGGGCCGGGAAAATGTTTGCCCTGTGCGTGTTTTCCATCAGAGATCCCATCGCATCGGCAATCATTCAACGCTGTTTAGTTTATGCTACTGGTTCGTGGTTCGATTCGAATTCTGATTCAGATTCCGATCCAGATTCCCATAGAGATTCTGTTATTAAACAGTTGGCTGTCAGTGGCGGCACGCCAGATCAAAGCGTTTCTTGCGCTGCACAGCCGATTTCTTTGTTTCGACACTCAGATGGCTTGTGATGTCAACTTTTCTGACGTCATGCTCTGCTCCCATTTGCTCCGAATGTGGAACAAGATCGACAGGCGATTCACGAGTAATCGTATTAAAAACCAGCAATATTAATCGTTTTCTAAGAGAGCGCACGACTCTGGATATTCTGTGTGCCGTACGTTGATTAATTGACTGTCTGGTAGCTACAGTGAAGCATGGCCATTGAGGAACGCAACTGATGTACGAATAAGGTTTTCTGCCTGCCATAAGCTTAACATAATTTTAAATAAATTTGCATTCAGCAAACTTCAATAGATAGTTCAAGTCTCTAGATAAACATATTTGTTTATGTCATATGTCATCCGAATATAATTCATTGTTGTTCGTCTTGTTTCTCAATGTCTCACTGTGGAATTCATTCAACTTGTTGTTTTTGTGCTTTTCGTTTTATTGCGTAGTTTTTTTTTTTTTCTTTTCTTTTTCGTCTACCAGCCCAGCTCAATCGTAATATTTTGTAACTGTTTATAATCGAAAACAAGTTTCGAAGCAAACGCTAATAAGTGCTAAAAATACATAGATAGGATCATCCATTTTTGTCCTCGTTCTTCATGCTTTATACTCATTGAAAAATAAGTTAAGAATAGTTTCGCTTCATGGAGTTGCCATAAAGTAAACACTCTTATAATAATTATTAATATTTATTTTTTTTTTTTTTTTTGCGTGGTCTCGTTTTGACAATCGAAATTGAAGCAAAATTCATTGCAGTCAAAGATGATTAGAAGATTTTGTTATAGTTATAGAGAGGAAATTCATCTATCTCTGGCTATAAATGATTAGAGATGAATAGATTTCATTTGTTCAATAAGACTCAGAGTCTATCTACAGGGTATTCTCGCTGTTACTCATGTAAATGCTTGAGAATGTTGAATTAAATGATTTCCGTGAGTGCATCGAGCATATTTCTTCTATCCAATTAACACACTTGCGTGAAAAATTCTCAAGACCAGCGGCGGCGCGGCGTCTCTTCAATAGAGTCGAGCCGAGTCGAGTGCATATTTGTATGTGGGTTAAGCTTTTTGGGGTCTATTGCGCCATGCTGCCATTGGTGGTTTGGTGGTTAGTGGTTGGTGGTTGCGCCCGCGTCACTTAAGCGTTCAAATTATCCAATTAAAGCTGTGACGGTCAAGACACGCCACGCAGTCGTCAAACAGACGAGAGACAATAGAGAATGGAGCGGGCGCCCCTCTTCAGCGTTATTATTGTTATTACAGGTCTGTTTTATTTACATAAATCTTCATATGAGCATAGCTGAAAGCTGAAGACGGCCCGCCAAATCTACTCGAGCTATCAATGACTATGAAACAACGTCCGTAAACAGACAGGCACACACACACAGACACACAGACACACATATGCCCCACTGGGTGTTGGTCATTGTAAAAATTTGTGTTGCTCAGTAAAAATTGTAAGTTATGAGCTGACATTGGATGCAGCTACTTAAGCCAGGGCCAACTACTTCCGTCATAAACAACGATTTAAATTTGCGTATTGATCTGCGCCGTCTCCCCCGTCAGCCAGCTCCCCTCTCCCAATGTATTGTAATTGGTGAGCGGGCTGCCCACATGTTGCAATTTTAATATTGTTTACGATGAGTGGAAATTTATGGCGCACATTCCCGCAAGCACTTGATGGATTAGAAGCGCACCTGAGGATGCGGGCGGGGCCAATGTTTATGCCGCTGTCTAAAACAAATAAAAATATTTATACATATGAATATATACCTATATATATAGTGAGATCTTTGTTGTAGTTGGTGTTTCGATTGCCGCTTTTATTGAACTTGGGCAGGAGAAGCCACAGGTCGTTAAGCGAGAACAGTGTAAATATTTAGAAATCATACCGAGAGCTGCTAGCTGTGTGCATGCGCATGCCGTTTCCTAATTCTATCAATTGGTTAAACAACAATTAAAGTCAAATTATTCATGAATATTCGTTCTCAACTCTTTGCCGCAGCACGCGATATGGAATCCGACTCGGAGCCGTACGAGGAGCGTGAGCCTTCGCGCACCATTGTCAAGTTCTCGGAGGAGGTCCCGCAGGAGAAGGATACGCCGTTTGTGCGCCAGAACACGCCGCATCCCAAGGATCTCAAGGCGAAGGCGCAGAAACTCAAAGTGGAGCGCAGTCGGCACGAAGAGAACGCCAATTTGGTGACACTGCCAGAGGAGGTAAATGATACACGAAGATCAAGTGAACGGGTTCAAGGGTCGAGCCTATGCCTCTACTTCAGATGCCCCTAATTGTTATAAAAAAAAAAAAAAAAAAAAAAAAAAAAAAAAAGAAAATAACAACAACAATTTATACAATTAAGGTTCAGCTGAGGCAGCCTCGCTCTTGAATGAATTTCGAAACTTCTGACCTCGTTTTTATGGTAGTTTAATAAATTGTATTTTATTGATATTTTATTCTAATGAATTTCCTTACATATTATTTTTATTGTTATCTATTATTATTATTGCTATTATTTTTTATCGAAATTATTTCCGCATTTTATTTACTTTAATGATTTTTATTTGCCCATATTAACAGTATTATTAGTAATATTAATTGAGTATATTTAGCTACAGAAATTTATTATATATTCTGCAATTATAAATTATTCTTTTTTTCGCTATAAATTTATTTTTAATTTTATTAGTTCAATTATTTTATGCCTAAGTATGTTTTTACTCCCTACATACGTATTTTACTTTATTCTGCTGCATTAAATTAAATTGAATACTTTATGCTTATACTCTATTGCTTCCTTAACATTTGCTTACTTAAATTAATATTTATTTATAACAGAATGGCACCAAGTTAGTCGTGACAGAAACCCCAGTTGAGCCGCGCACTGTGGTCAATAATCAGCAACAGGTAGCCGTGACAGCAACCAATAACACAACTGCTGCACAGCCGGTGCAGAAACCAGCTGCGGTGGTGGTGAATTCGAAACCTGCTGCGGTCGGTGTCATTTCACCAACACAAACGGTTACAATTGCAGCAGCGCCACCAACCACACAGGGCGACTCTGGCTCAGCGAAGCTCAGAACCAACACCGGCAGCGACATGGCAGCAGCAACAGTTGCCGATGCCGCTGATGATGAAGATAACGATGAATATGTAAGTAGATTGAGAGTTTATATTTAGTTAATAACTTAATATTTTGTATACTTATCATTTCTACTCTTCTTCCAGGAAACTGACCGTCGTGTGGGCTTTCAGGTGGAGGGCGAAGACGATGACTTCTACAAGCGGCCGCCCAAGCTGCATAGACGGTAAGAATGATTAAGAAATGCATAGCGAAACACGTTGCCAATCCGTTTGCTTGTTTGCCTCCTCCAGCGATACGCCACATCATCTAAAGAACAAACGTGTGCAGCATTTGACCGATAAGCAGGCAAATGAAATTTTAGCCAATGCCCTGGCCTCCCAGGACCGCAATTCGCCGACGCCGCAGCACTCGCTGACCAATGTGCAGTCCCCCATCGAGGAGAACGCCGATGCTGAGCAATTCGAGCAGGAGCAACAGCAGCAGCAACCATTTGATGTATCGCTCTCCCCAATACCAGCTCCCAAGGCCGAAGCAGCAGGTAACTTATATTCAAACAATATTTAAAAAAAGAAACGGCTCTTCACAGCTTTGAAGGGGCTCCCTCAAATACCCCAGAAAGCAAGTGCAGGCTACGCCCCACAAATAATCAATAACCAATCGATACGCATGTCCAAGTCTTACAATATCTCAGCGTAGTTCCAATTTCGAGTACTTTTTAGTTATGCCTGCTTATACATTGCTAAAAGGGTCAAAGGGGAGCCCCCCCTTTATAGCATTATTGAAAAATATGTGTGCCCTAATTCAAGTCTCGGTCAACTATAGTTGTCATAATTACCATTTTTAAATTATAAATATATGTATATGCAGCTGATGATGTTTGTTGAAATATTAAATTGACTAAATAGATTTCTCTTAGAAGTCTTTTGTCTGTTTAGGTGCGAGAGAAAAGTATTAGAGAAGTGAAATTTACTTTCTACAATCTGCAATCTACAAAAAGAGCTATTTATAAATAGCCTCGAAGAATTCAACTGTTTGTAGTGTTAGTTGATCTTATCTTTTTGTTTAACCATCAACAATTCACAGTTGAAGCGAATGTCTCTTTCCTACTCTTTCTACCCCTGACTCATAAAACGATTTCATTTCATTTATTGTATATAATTATTCAAATTGGATTCATAGTGGAATTCTGGATATAAAACCCTTATATTTGGGCAAAACGAGGCTATCATTATATTATATTGAGCTATGATTCAATGATTTAATTTACAGAGATCATATAAGTTTCTAAATCAATTTTAAATCAAATTTTAAGCAGTATAAAATATTTTTAAAATTAGTATTTTATTCATTTTTAATTTAATATTTTGAATTTTTTTTTAATTATTATTTTTTATCATTATTACTATTATATTATTTAAATTATTTTACTGTTATTTTTAAAATTTGGTATATTTTTGTGTCTATTTTTATTTATTTTTTATAAGTATTATTATTATTATTTATTTTTTATTTTTTTATTTTTTATTATAAACTACATACTTGGGTCTACCTCAAGAGAACTCGATAGGGAACTATATCAATATAAACTTATAGAAATATCTATATATGCAAGGCAATAATAATATTGAAGTACGGGACCAAATGTCGTCATATTCTATCAAAGTAAAAATTTGAAAAACGCGATAAAAATCTATCCCCCTGAAAAAAATCCCTTCTTGATAATTCTCAATAATTATAATTTCCGTGTAAATCGAAGAAAAAACTAAGCCCCTTGCCAATTTGAAATATCGGGACTCGGCAGTCTTATATATATTTACATAGAAAATGAAATGTAGATATCCACATAACAATGAATTCGAGTCAAGTCGCACCTCTTACATCATCTTAGGTCAGTTCTGGCTGTATTCAAGCGCGCTAACTGAAATCAGTTCAAGACTTGCCCGAGTACCAATTCGAGTTGAGTGCGACAGCAAAGATTTCATTATCTCGCAGGCCCATTAAAAGAGCGTTACGATACAAAATAGAGTTTGGGAGGCAAAGATGTGCGCAACAGGTAAACAAGCGCTGGAAATTCGGTCTATAAATACACAGACACGCAACTCCAATAATTAGGGCCAGTACAGCGCCTATATATAGGGCCTGGGGGCTATCGGCTTGCGCTATCTGTTTGTTGGCTTGCAAAAGCTGATAAAACACACATGTGGGGCGGCAAAGGGGCGGGGTAGATAACTACAGCAGCAACCTCAGTGTGAGCACTCACAAAGCCGATGCAGGGGGGCAGAGGGAAAGATTAAAGAGGCAAATGAGCAGAGCGAAAAAGAGCGAGAGCTATGAAGAGCGCAACAAGTTGAGAAAGTGTAAAAAATGAAATAAATAAAAAACACGGAGAACTGAAAACTGAAGCTGAAATGAGCCGCCTCATTATGGCAAATGTCGAGTAGCTACCTGTGTGTGTGTGTGTGTGTGTGTGTGAACTGTGAGTACACAGACAGAGAGAGAGGCAGAAAGAAAGAAAGAGAGCTGAGGAGGGCAACCGAAAGAGAGAGGGAGAGAGGGAGACAGAGAGTGAGTGAGTGCAATTGGCAGTCTGCCTCTGGGTCTGGGTCTCGACACTTTGCCCATTTGCCGCCGACTTTAGTCATTTTTTAGTAACGCTGGCGTTTTGTCAACATCGCGAGAGCGCGCGCTATATATATCGCGTTTGTCTTGAGTTCCATACAAATAGCATTTACTATTATTTGTTTATCATTATTAACGCCTGCTGAGTAGACACACACAGAAGCAAGCAAAGACACACACACACGCACTCGCCCACTTGGGAGCCAAAACAATGGCAATAATAACATTGAAGTCAAAAACTTCACATACCTTGGCTTAGTCAGAGGCCCGAAAACGAAAAATAAAAACAGTTGTATGTTAAATATACATACATAAATGCTTATATATGTATATATGCATATATACATTGCACTTTGCAAGCGAGTGTGAATTGCTGTTGCTGTTTATCGATTGAGCTGCGGCTACCTGGCCACTGATTAGACACTTGTTGTCGGCTTGCATCGCGTATACGCAGCGTTAGCCCAAATTGAATTTCAAGTGTAAATATGCAGAGTGTAAGGCGCTGGCGCTGGCGCTTGTGGCAAGGTCGATTTAGCTGCTCAAGGTTAGAGCGTGGCACATGAGCTGCTCGCTGGCTGCCTTGGAGCCTCAGCAGCTTCCGCTATTTGCATTTTGGCTGCAATGCAATACGCAGAAAAAAGAGAGCGAGCTTGAAAGGAAATTTTGTATGTTGTTTATATAGTCACAGACTTCTATCTAGCTCTAGCCCCTACCACCCACCCTCTCTCTCTCTTTCTTTATATACATATATTTGCACATGACAAATATACCAAGTTTATCTCCTTTTGCATACTTGTGTGGCTGTGTGTGTGTGTGTGTGTAGTGTGCATATCCGGTTTACTGGCTGCTCGTTGCCTTCCTTCCTCTTGCTTTTTATTTTTTGGTTAGCTGCCTCACAAGCACAATCAACATTTGCTCAGTACCTTTTAGCATTGCTTTGGCAAACAATACGCTGCATTTGCCATCAGTTCGCATTGTGATTTCTTAAAGTGTGCTGCTGCCGCTTAACCTCCAGCCACACTCAGTACTCGAGTTGGCCAATAAATAAACCGAAACCGTTGATAAGCCCAAAGCAATGCAATTGATTTTATGTATTGTATTGCTGATTGCACGCTGCGCCCTTATTGAATTTCTGCACAGTGCGTGTTTGCTTTGTTTGTTTGCTAAAATGCCCTTTTTCTATGTCAAAACACTCTTCTTGGATTATTATTTGTTGCTCACGTTGTTGTTGTTGCTGCCGCTGCTGCTGCTCCTGCTGCAGGCAACAATTGAAACTATCGGCATTTTGATGGATATTTCATTATCGAATCGTTTACTAGTTCTTTCTTCATATTTTCAATGGCTTAAGCGGTTTCGTTTTGTGAGTTTTGTCAGTCAGTCAGCTCTCCTTGCCCTCGGCTTCGATAATTCGACATTTCGCGCACTCAAATTAAACACGAAAAATGCAATAAATGCCAGTTAAGAAAAATATGGCTTAGAAAAAAAAGAGAAGAAAAAGAAACCGACAGGAACAGCGGGCGGCAGGCGGCAGGCGGCGTGTGCGGAAGCGAGAATGGTTATGTCACACGATTTTGCATTACATTCAAAGCGAGAAAATATTGCAAATCCGCGAAATACTAGAAGCCTTATTGCTACAGGCTGAGCAAAGTAGAGAGAGAAGAGGGAAGAGGGAGGGTTGTTTGACTTGACGTGTGAATAGGCAACATGTCAGCGAGCAAATAATATTCGCTCTGTGCTAACAGCGATCGCAAGTCAAAAGCCGTTTGAATACGCTTTACGATTCGTTAGTGTTGCAAGATATTAAATCAATTCTCGAATATCTATTTCTTAATAAACTACCACTGCTATTGCACGATAGTTGCTTGAATTTTCAGCCCAATCGGTTTCAATTTCATGTGCTATAAGCATCCGCTTAATTTTGTATTCTTTTTTCTGTTCCATCCATTTCAAATTCGAAATCAAACTTCAAACTGTCAATCAGCCAAAAAAGAGCAGAAAAAGTGAAACTAATTAAAATCCATTTTCATTTTTTTCTCTATTTCTGCATGCAGTTTATATCAAGCATTCATTTTTTCCCTCTATTTCTGCATGCAGTTTCAATAGCACGTTCAATTAAATTGAAGGCTATTAGCTTGTATCAACTTTTTTCGGCTTAAATCAGTTAAAATTTCAAGTGTGCACACTCAAAGCAGTTTGTAGTATTTATTACACTCCTACTTCATTCAGAAACAGTTGTCAGGCTTGCGAATAATGCGTTAAATTGAACAGGAAATTAATGGACTTATGATGTCATCGCTTAACCTATTACACACGCTTACCCACACCCATGCTCGCACTCACACACCTGCAGCAGTTCTGTGAGTGTGTGCATTGGACTTCATTTCTTCATGCCATAATATCAATTTCAGTTGTCCGTCGCACCGTAATCATTGATAAGCCGATGGCGTAGGGGCCCCTTACTCAAAATTACGCATACGACAGGTGGACCAAGGTCATTAACTAACGCTTGACTTTGGGCTGGTGTAATGTTGGTGCCGTAGCCGTACGCTGTCCCAAATATGTCGTAATGATTCAGTTTTCCAATTCTCGCTGCGTTATCGCAGACCCCAATTTCATTTCCAGAGTTGTGCCGTGCGTCGCGTCGCGTCAGCGCTGTTTGTTTCTGTTTATATTTTGTGATTCTCTTACTGCTGCCTTTATGCGCTTATCAGCGTGGCTTTAGGCATTCCAAAGTTATTGTTGTCATACCTGTATACGGCCACCCGATTAGATATGAACGAGCGCACCCCTTCTCCGGCCGATTCATTTCAAAATACGTAGAACGCTTTAGCACCTATCAAAAAGTTACACACAAAGATATGTTTTGTTTTTCTTATACGCCTAGAAGGGCTCGTTCGATTCGATGATGAAATGTGTAACTCATGTCAGAATATATGTATATGTAGCTAGCCCGTATCGCGAGTCGTCGTCTGTTGTTCATCTGTCGAACCCATAAATTTGGAATGAAAATATGGCAAATAAAAATTTAACTCCGCAAACTTTTTCATTCTTTGGCCAAAACAAAATTCGGCGTTTGCTATTAAAGCATCCACGCTTTGCGGTGCTGCAGATAACCAAGTGCAACTTTTTGCCTTGCTTTGTGACAATAAGTCAACGTTTTTATGCCACAACAAAAATTGTGATTCATTAGTTTGTGGCACCGCATTTAAAGCGTCGCTCGACTGCTTGTGCCCGCTGGATTTTGATAGCCATACACTCACAATTTGTCAAGAGCTCCCGCAACATGGCCGGCAATTTATCACGAGCGCTGCAGGCCGAGCCGTGCCACATGAAATTTGAAATTTCACGGCCGGGCACGGGGCGCAGTCAGCTCACGTGCTCATCGAAAGCTCTTTAAGTGCAATTAGGCACTTGATCTTTTGCTATTAGCCTTAAAAAAAAAAAAAAAAACGAAATGAACAGAAAATCGAAAGCCAAATAGAATACAATTAAGGCGTTTACGCTTGCGGTCATTGGCATTGGGTATATAAGGGCCTGTGGATCAATTGACAGTAGTCAGAATATAAATGAAAATTCAATTGTGGGGGAGACAAGTGCCCGGCTCTTCGGCTGCCATAAGTCTGTGACATGCGTCCATTAAATTTGCATAAAGAAAATGTTTTCTCAAGTTTTCCCAGCAAGTTCGGCTTGTGTCATAAAGAGAATATGTCAATGGTCCGCCAGAAGCAACAGAAATAATGCGAGCATTTCAACAGGCAAACTCTGAGGCATGCGGGTCGGCTAGCTCTGAACTTGGACTCAAGTCGGAGACGTGTGTCCGGCTGTCCAGCTGCCTGGCTGCCTGGCTGCCCGGCTGTCAATGGCCGGAGAGAGGACATGCACGACATGGCTGGACACAAAGCCTGTCCTACATGTGAAATATGAGTTTTGCATCTGAGCTGGAGGCCAGGCGCCAGGCACTAGGGGCAACCGACGCAGATCTAGTAACTCCCTGGGTTTCTGACATGTGGTCCACACACACACTCACACACATACACACTCACACACACACGTGTGCCTTGACATTCAGACTCCAGGCCAGGTCATTTACATATAAATAAGCAAAACGCGTCACAGTCGTCGTCACATCGCATTGATTTGGCATTTGCCAGCTGTATTTCACGTAGGCCGAGACGAACATTTTCTCATATTCAAAATGCGTTCGGGGAAATCGCGCTCTGTTGCTGTTTAGAGTTTTTCCCAGCAGCGCTTTTAATGAGTTTCACCCGCGCATTTTATGAGCTGCTCCATTTGGTTCTCTTTACTTGTTCTTCTCATTTTTTTAATATTTTTTTTTGGGTGCATTTAAATTCATGCTCCCCTCAGTGCCTGCCTCTCGTTTATTTATTCGGCCCGCCTCTCCTCTACGCACTTCATTGAGCGCAACGGTCGCTGAGCATCTCTAAAATACTTATACCTAAATGCACACTCGAATGTATGAAGAGCGTCGTAAAATTTTCAAATGTTTATTTGAGTGCGTGGAAATGGCAACTGCTCCACACGCTAACATGTGTGCGGACCAAATACTTGGGCTACGCACAAAAACTCAACTCTTGAGAGTTTGCGAGAGATTCGAAAGGGGAATGGGAGGTTTCATGTCAGTCAATGTCCACGTGTTGAATATGCAGCTGCTTTAAGGCAAAAGTATACTTAAGCTCTACGATTCTCTTTCGTAACTATTATAATTTACTTGTCTTTCATATGGAATCATATATCTCTTGGAGTAGCCCAAGGCTTGCAGATATACAATCAGCACAAATAAGCCCGAAACATGGCAACCAGCTTTGCACTTGTTGCCTACTTATTGGCACACACACACACAGTCAATTCGTATTACCAGACTTGAGTTAGCCAAAGCCAGTCGAATATATTTTCGTTATTTCTTTGCTAGTTTATGTTTCTGCTTGCGAATTAAATATTTCTCAGAAAAAATGCGATGAGCGTATTGAATTGAATTTGACTCCAAAAGTGTCCACTAATGAGATATTATAAAGAATAATATATTAGATTATAAATATATATATATGAAAATTTGCTGCAATCTCTGCTCTCTTTAAAAATATTGGACTTAATCAACTGTTTTAATGTATGTATATAAATCCATATATATTAAAATGATTCCTTTACTCTGTAGCAGCAAGAGTATTTCACTTTTGGAGTGCTGAAGATCTAAGTTGTTTATGCGTGTAATTTGGGGGCTTTAAGCAAAAGTGCAAAAGATTTCTTCATGGCTTTACTTTCAAGTCCCAATTTGTGTGCACGTGTATGCGTGTGTAAAGCCATAAAATGTTTTCATATGGCCATCAGTGAAATTGTTGAACATTTCACACATTCGCTCAAACAACAAGCTGAAGAAGAAATGAAAATCTTTTCGCATTTATTGCCGTATTATTTATCAGTCGTCGGCAGACGTTGTTTTATGATTTAAATAAAAAGCGTTTTCGAATAATTCAAGCGGAGCACAAAATAAATAATTGCCAATTTATAACGATAACATCAGGGCAGTCTTACCTTGTGGGCGAAATTAAGCAGAAGCTTATAGTAATACATAAAAAAAGTGGAATTTAATAATTTATATGCGGTATCGATTACAGCGCGAATAACTGTTGTCTGTTTGAATACATCCAGAATGCAGACTTCAATTAAGATTTGCGCACAACGACTGAAATTATAAATGTGAAGCGGCTCACGCCATTAGACGCGTCACAGTCGTTAAAACCAAAACAAGTTTGGCCAACTGCGGACGGATTTATTGAGTGCAAATCAGCCAAGTTCACAGTTATTCACAGCTATTCACAATTGTAGCCAAGGTGTAGACAACGAGCAGAACGAGCTGTTCTCCCTGGAGCTCTCCGTGTCCTAATTTATTTAATAATTATACAAAAGTCGCTGCAGGGCAGACCTGGGCCTGGATGTTGTTTTGGCTCAAGGTCGTTGGCTTTATGGCCGACGAAGGTGGCTTCGTCTGCTCTCCAGTTGCTCGTTTATTGGCCCCTGAGTGGGCCTCAGCTGGCAGAGTTTTCGCTTGGCCAAAACATTTTTGGCCATTAAATTTGCTGGGAAATTTTGATGTCATTAATGTGTAATTTATGCAGTGCATATAAATTCAATTTCGTCTATGGCGTCTGCCGATTCGAATGTATTGGCAATAAAAACATGTTTTATTTTATAATTTCAACAATCTGCTGAAATTTATTCTATGCAATTTTCCAATCAAATGCACATCAGTTCAAGTGGTGGGCGTGCGTGTGTGGTGTGGTGTGGTGTGGTTGGCTTCTTATTGCAAAGCGCATTCAAATGAAAAGGTTTCTTTAGCAAACAAACAGGGTGCCTCTTCAATTGCAATCGCAGACCTAGAATGATGCCAGGCAGCGCATATTGAAAGTGCATTCAAGTAGAAACTCATAAGCTGCATCATGTTCAATGTCAAGATAAAAGTCAAGGAGGGCAACAACACGCTGCCCCGCAGCGCACAGCGCAACAATGGGAGCTCCTTGATGGCCGCCGGCGGCAGTGGACGCAACAGTCCCGCCACGGGCAGCCTGCGCAGCTCCCTGGCCTCCTCGAATGGCGGCTCGCTGCGGCGCAAGGGCAAGCACGTGCGCATCGTGACCAGCTACGATCCCCTAGAGCGGGACTATGAGCGAAATAGGCAGCAGTTCGGTAAACACTTGTGGAGTGGTTCAGGACACGATCACCATCTCGATTGCATGCTCAATAATGTGTTCTCTCCCTTCCAGATAACATTGATGGCGTGACGGAGCTGCGCCTGGAGCAGTACGAGATACACATTGAGCGCACCACGGCTGGCTTGGGCCTGAGCATAGCCGGCGGCAAGGGCTCGACGCCGTTCAAGGGCGACGACGATGGCATTTTCATATCGCGCGTAACCGAGGGCGGCCCCGCCGATCTGGCCGGCCTCAAGGTCGGCGACAAGGTGCTCAAAGTGAACGGCATTGTGGTCGTGGATGCGGACCATTACCAGGCCGTGCAGGTGCTGAAGGCCTGTGGCGCGGTGCTGGTGCTGGTGGTGCAGCGCGAGGTGACGCGCCTGATTGGCCATCCCGTATTCAGCGAAGACGGCAGCGTCTCCCAGATCTCTGTAGAGACACGCCCCCTGCTGGCCGAAGCTCCAGCTGTCACACAGGAGCGCTACATTCCGCCGCCCATTCAAATAGTTCCAGATCAGCTGCACCTACAGCAGCAGCAGCAGCAGCAACAGCAGCAGCAGCCAGTGCATCAGCTGCAACAGCTGCCACCTGCCCATGCACATTCGGTGAATGTGTTTGCCACGCCCTCGTCAGCCACGAATGGCATGCTGCAAGAAAATGGCAAGGTGGTAAGTAGTATACTCCGCCGTTTTACCTAGACTTGTAATCCATTTATACCGACGTCTCACAACAGGATTTGGCGCCGTTGAGCTTCATTCAATTGCACACGACGCTTATACGCGATCAGATTGGGCAGGGATTGGGCTTCAGCATAGCCGGCGGCAAGGGCTCGCCGCCCTTCAAGGATGACTGCGATGGGATTTTCATATCGCGCATTACCGAGGGCGGCCTGGCGCATCGCGACGGCAAAATCATGGTCGGAGACCGTGTGATGGCGGTAAGTGAAGCGAGCCTGGCTAAGGGATAAGTGGCAGACGCTAATTGCATTTCATTGTATGGACGCAAACACCTTTTTCTACCGCAGATTAACGGCAACGACATGACGCAGGCCCATCACGACGCGGCTGTCGCCTGCCTCACTGAGCCGCAGCGGTTTGTGCGGCTGGTGCTACAGCGCGAATACCGTGGCCCACTCGAGCCGCCACTGAGTCCGCGCAGTCCCGCCGTGCTCAACTCATTGAGCCCGTCTGGCTATCTGGCCAATCGACCAGGTTAGAATCTGTTCACGCCTCAATGCTTCGCTCTCTTAACTTTGTTAACTTTTTCCATCCCTCCCCTCCCATCTCTTTCTCTCTCACTCTCGTTCTCTGTCGCGCAGCAAACTTTGGACGCTCTGTTGGCGACGAGCAGCCCTACAAGTACAACACACTGGCCAGCACGCCGGCGGCAACTGTGACGACTGGCGTCGTTCATAATAACAACAGCAATAATAATACGCTGCCCAGCAATAAAACCAACGGATTTGCAACAGCTGCTGCTGTCAATGCTGCTCCAGCTTATGCAACAGCTGCCACAGCCGCAGCTCCAGCACCAGCTCCAGCTCCTGCTGCGCACATTGATAAATCCACAGGCCAGCCGGTGCCAGCGCCACGCCGCACCAACTCAGTGCCTCAGGCTGATGGCGATGGCCCGGTCAATGGCGCCGCATCCACCAGCAGCGGCGACTCTGGCGAGGCTCAGGTAGGATAACAAGCGTATACTTTGTAGTGGCTAATCGTAGCTCTGTTAGTGTCCTAGTTTTAATCAACTGTCTAGTTGCCTGCACGCCATCTTAATGTTGATCATAAGCTCGTTTGTTCGTTCCCTAATCCATGCTCAGGCTTAGCCTTAAGTAACTCTTTTAGGCCAACACTAAAAGCCACAAGAGCTTGCGCGACAGTTGGTCAAGTCAAGTCGACTCGACTCGAGTCGCGTCAAATCGAGCAGGTAAGTCTAGGCATGGATGTTGACCAACTGGCGCGCAGGTGAGATGCCCAAGGATTCATGCAAATTGTTGTTGATAAACACATAAACACTCCTCCCTAAACGAACTCATTTTTATATACAATACAGTTATATTGTATAAATATATTGTATATCTAATTGTGCTAATACATACTCGTATCTGCCAGTTTATCAACCTATAACCCTAGCTCTTAGCCAACACACATACATATCTACTACATAAACACAAAAAAAATATTAGTACATACTATATATATATATACATATATATCTACATATATTTACGAAATTTGTTTGTGTTTGTTTTGCATGTGCCCTGTGCGCGCTCCTCCTATTCGTGTTTTATCTTGTTACTTCTTGTCATTTTTTGGTCTCATATTACCCCCTAAGCATTTATATGAGTACATACATACATAGATAAGTATGCACAAGCAATTTTTGTGTTGCTTCTTTTTGTCCTTGGCTTATAGCGTACGTATGCACTGAGATTGAAGAGCCCCAGTCAAGGGCAGGTCTGGCTGGACAGAGACTGTGTACATAGTATATACACACATACATACATATATAACATAAATATATACATATTTATATATTTGTGAAACGGCACACATTCATACCATCTACAGTTAGAAAGTTTAGCTTAGCTTTTAGACCCAAAATCCAAAAATTGTGTAACAAAATTTACAAAAACCAACATATTTTTGTTTCTTTTTCTATAAAACCAAATGTTGCTTTAAAACTGAACTTTCCACCAAAAAAAAAAAAAAATCCAAATCCAAAAAACTTGTCCAAATCAAATTGAAATTGAAATCGAAAAAAAAAAAAAAAAAAAATCAATCAACCATCTACGACAACGAGCAGCCCTCATCACTCCGGCCGTTGACCAGCGATGATTTTCAGGCGATGATTCCGGCACATTTTCTCAGCGGCGGCAGTCAGCACCAGGTGCATGTGGCACGGCCCAACGAGGTGGGCGTCAGCGCTGTCACCGTGAATGTTAACAAACCGCAACCAGATTTGCCCATGTTCCCAGCCGCGCCCACCGAGATAGGTCGCGTCACCGAGACCATCACCAAGTCCACATTCACGGAAACTGTGATGACGCGCATCACCGACAATCAGCTGGCGGAGCCATTGATCAGTGAGGTGACTATCACAACATCACGCATACACTAAACGCAAAAAAACAAAAAAAAAAACAATCCAAATATTAGAAAAATGCCAACAAAACATATACCAAAGTTGTCAAATGTACATATACAGCTGCGAAAAATAAAATAGCACCACTTGCATATTCAAAGTTTGAGGAGTTCTCCTGGACACATTTATCAATGTATTGATGTAATTTTTTCACTCAGATAAGCAGAAATGAATTAGTTATTACGGCAAAAAAGAATTATTACAAAAATATTCATAGTTTTTATATAATTCAAAAAATTC
>NW_022045865.1:1181565-1201944 GCF_001654015.2 Drosophila navojoa
TCAAACTCTGAATATGCAAGTGGTGCTATTTTATTTTTCGCAGCTGTATATACATTTATATATCTATATACATATATATTTGTACACGATAAACTCTGCGTATTGAATGGCTCGAAACTCTCCCGAACGCAGCGGAAATTTTGAGACATGTTCGTGTAGCGCCATTTGTGGAGGCGCCCCATGGGGCATCATTAAGCTGCTCATTGCACACGCAATCAACAACAAGGATGAGAGCTTCTTTTCACATACTTTTGCACACCATAAACACATACACATCCACAAACACACACACATCCACAAACACACACACACTCACCCACATACACATACAGCCACCAAAACACCTTTTAATTTTATTGTATACGAATGTAATTGGCTCTATTCTCTTTTTTTTTTTTTTATTTGGCCCTCATCCTATTTGTATAGCCGTTAAGCACCTATATAAAACCTATATGAATATACATTGTAAATAAAATGATTTGTGCGTTTTTGCAAACGAAATGATTTGATCGAAAGAAAACTTCTCTTCGCTTGAGATGCACTGCGAACGCTCCATCATAGATCCAAGAATCCGTCAAATTCCCATGCTGAAGCGTTTGAACTATGCGTTTTCCAATGCACATGATTGAATAACTGTAATTGAAATGCAAAGCATTATGCAAAACACGCACATCGAACTAATTTAAATAAAAAAGTAGTTTTTTTTTTCGTAGTTTCGTTATTGCTGTTTAATGGTATTCCATAACAACCCATTAATATTGTTATCGGTAAAATCGCCAAGGATTTTCAGTTGGTCAATGGTGCATGCAATTTATGATTTATTTATTCAATTAGATTTGGGTGTTTTTAATTAAAATCCTATTGATTTGCTATATACTAACAAACTGGCCAAGACCATTAACTTTTTTATGTATTTAAGAATCTATTATTTAAATTAACTGAAATTTTTATCGCAGTCTAAATGCGAGTATAATAAAATAAATTATTATAATTTTAGTAATTTATAATCAAATGATAAATATAATTCGGATTCATGCGATTGTCTATAATACTATGCGTTACTTTTCGTTAGAAGTCAGACCTCTCTCTGTTCACAAATACAACTGTAACTAAGATGTGAAACGGGTTTAAATCTGGAAGCATTAGCAGCAAAGGAATCAAAGCATTTACCTCTCACATCATTTCAACAATAATTCTAAATTCCATAATGTGCTTCAGATCTTGATAGAGATATCAGATGAAAGCTGACATGAACATCAATAATTAATAGATTTCCTAAGTACTTCAGCTGGTCAGAGATTAGATAACTCTATACAATGAAATTAAAAACAACAAATGGAAAATATATCGAAAGCGCTAGTCAGTCTATTTGTAAGACTGAGATAAGAATAGAACTGATTTAAAGTACACTGTGCAACAGAATTCGATTCAAATTAAATTGTTTCTAGTTAAAAGAAATCGGATTTTCAAGTATCCTTGCTTGGCTATTACGAAAACAATTCTGCTTATAGCACTTACATATGCTTAACATCCACTTAAACCGCAGAGCAACAGCCCCTTGAGGGCAATCGTTTAAAGCCCAGTTGAACAGATACAAATTGGTGCAATTGTGTTAGATGCTGCTCAACCGCTGGCTACATGAATAACTAAGCTGAACAAGCTCTATGCAGACAGAGTCCTTTAAATATTGCATTGCCGAAGCAAGGAGATACACGAAAAGTGCGTTTAGTGCAGCAGAGCTGAATGACAGGACGACAGGACAGACATGTAAGGATCCGCCCAGAATGCACTAGGTGGGCGGGCGGTGTCATTGTCGGCCCTTGAACAAAACTTGTAAGGTTTATCTTTCATCCGCCTGTCAAATGGCTGGCATCAAAGCCAACTTGCACTCGAAGTGAAAATAAAATATTTAATTGTTTTTCATTTCACTTCTTGGCAGTTGCCCTTGCCAGTTTGGCAGTGTCGTCTGTACGTCGTTTGGCCGACGGCGTCGATTGCGGCACTTCATTCCCAAATAAAGAGTCCAATTTGCTTTAGTGAATTGCCAAAAGTTATGGCCAAGTTAAGCAATCTGAGATACAGTTTATTTCTGCAGAAGAAAAGTTGTTTGTGTTGATGCATGTCGTCTGCGCTCGGCTAATGAATGTAAAACTGAAATTATACTTTGACAGTTTAATAAAAGACTTACAGTATAAGAGTGTGTGAGTGTGCGCGTGTGTGTGTGCGCGGGCGTGGGCGTGTGCATGTGTTTGTCGTGTCGTGTTTTGAATTTTAAATCGTGTATGGTACACCGCAGGCAGCTCAAAGTACTTTTAAACAAGTTGCAGCTTGTGTTTGGCATATGCAAACGTATATACACATGTTCCGTCTACGGATTTAGATTGAAACTTAACCGCAAACCAGGGGCTTTGCCGACATGCCAAATAATTATTTTAACTTATTGAATCCCATTTGATATGCACTGAAGCTGTTATAAATGCATAGCATCTTAGTTTGAATTATGTCTAATATCTATGGTTTGTGTTTGGTTTGGTTGAGTTGCGTTAATTGCATGGCTTTTTGTTTTGATTTGGTGTTAACCTGGTGTCTTTGTCTCTATCTCTATCCTGTCTGTGTCTGTCTCTTGCTATATATAATTCTATTTCTAAGCTCTGTCATTTATATTAACGTGAGATTTGAAATTTGTTCATGGAAATATTACCAACAATTTTGCACACAATCACACTCATAAATGAGGCCATCCACATAAGCACCCTTCGCCACGTGCTGTTCACGTTTCAGATAGAACACCCAAATATGTATTTAGTAGCTATGTATTATATTTGTTTAGTCTTATGCACACCTTTGCCAGCCGCAACAAACACTTATATCGCATCTCGTTGTCTCTGTAGGAAGTGGTGCTGCCCAAGAATCAAGGCTCGCTCGGCTTCAGCATCATCGGCGGCACGGATCACTCCTGTGTGCCATTCGGTACACGCGAACCGGGCATATTTATTTCACATGTAAGTCAAACGAAAAGTGAAAACCGAAAGCCGAATTGCAGCGCGGCGGGGCTGGCGTTCCTATAAACTGGGGACAAACTTTTCAAATTAGAGCAATTGACGTGCCACAACTTGCGGTTGCAAATGAACTGCACAATTAGTTCACAGCGAGTGCCGGCATCTTTACAAGCAATTAAATGAACCGCGGGCTCTGCTGAACTCAAAGCACACACATACAAACACTCACTGGCGCATGGTACCCAGCTCTCTGGCCGGACGAAGTTTTGCCTCCAATTTGAAACGTCAGTGTGCACCGCTCGTTCCTCGAACCGAATGTCACTAATTATATGTGAAAGCTATTCAATAATTTGTAATGTAGGGACTTTGTTAAAAATGTAACTTTTGCTCTTTGAACTATGGGTGCCAACTGCTGAGGTGGCTTGTAAAAAAAAAACGAAAGTTCCTCAAAATCTAGAAATTAGAAGACAGAAGACTAGCTGTAAATTATTAATTCTCTGCTAAGACTTTTGAAACCATCAACCTTGATTGTCAATCAGTTAGGCAGACAGAATAAACTATTTAGATGCTCGCTAAAAATATCTATTCGTTCCACTCCCAGATTGTGCCCGGTGGCATTGCATCGAAATGCGGCAAACTGCGCATGGGCGATCGCATATTGAAAGTAAACGAGGCAGACGTCTCGAAGGCCACGCACCAAGATGCTGTTATGGAGCTGCTGAAGCCCGGAGATGAGATCAAACTCACCATACAACATGATCCGCTGCCAGCAGGTTTCCAGGTAAGCCTAAGACGAAAACCCCATAGGTATATTATTATAGACCACTTTCGTATTCAGTTGGCTTCCACGCTATTTATTAGTTTATGCTGTAAATATATATATAAATAGTGCTGATTATTATTGTAAAAATCCAAATTTGAAAGCTTTAAGTCAATACGAAAAACCTATTTATACTTCTCTTTTATCTATGCTCTATGAATGCTTATAAAAAAACATTACGATGCAAAGCACATAGAAGTAGTTTATATAAACACAGAGGTAAGATATTTCAATGCTCAACCCTCAGTCAACAATTGGAAATGCTAACGATTATTTTGAAACATGCACACAACTGAAAATTAATCTAGATAAAGCCGAGCACACCTAAATTTCTCATTTTTGATCATTTGTACTTGGATCATATTATAGTTTTATATATAACGCTTTTAGTTAGATGATATATGAAGTTAACTAGTCTTTGTTTTATTTTTAATTTCATTTATTTGATTCTCTAGTAGAGTTTATTATATATTTGTATTTATCATTCTAAAATATAAAAACTACATCTATTATAAGATATTGCTTTTAGAGTATAAAATATTTGTAAAAATCAGATTAGATTATTCTATGCTAAAATTATAGTTAGTTGCTAGAAAATATAGATTTTTAATTCCAATATACGATGATATGGTATATATATATATATGATTTTAGCCGCGCTTTATAAAAACGCTAATAGATCTAAGTTTGTACAGATAAAAGTATACTTGAAATCGCCATTAGATGATGTGTAAAGTAATTCTTATTAAGTTTAGCAAAATGGGAAAGCAAAGTTAATGAGACACCGATTTGCATAATTTAAGAAAGAGTAGAGAATATAAGTTTGCTGTTCGCTGATGTGAAAAATCTGTAAACTTCGAGTGGCAGGACTGTTCATCCTTTGACTGCCCTGCTCCTCCGCTGGAAAAGTTTGCACAGCCTTGCTACGAGCCATTATCAACTGAATTGCTTTGCCTTAGTCTCTGCGCTCCTATTTGTAATTGTTGAGCACCCAAACAAAGCCAATGCTAATTTTTATGCCATTGTTTATTTTGCCGTTGCTGAAAATCGCAGGAAATTTTACTTGCCAAGGCCGAAGGTGAGCGCTTGGGCATGCACATTAAGGGCGGCTTGAATGGACAGCGCGGTAATCCACTGGATCCGTCCGACGAGGGCGTCTTCGTGTCTAAAATAAACTCGGTGGGAGCAGCACGACGCGATGGAAGGCTTAAGGTAATGACTGGGCTCTCTTTGACAGTTGGGCACAGCAGCGAGAGCTCATTAAATTCAATTGATGGGAACTGAATAAAACTTTATTCTCAACTTATTCTTACCCCCCAGGTGGGCATGCGTTTGCTGGAGGTCAATGGCCATTCGCTGCTGGGCGCCTCGCATCAAGATGCAGTTAATGTTTTGCGCAATGCTGGCAATGAAATTAAATTGGTCGTCTGTAAGGGCTACGACAAATCGAGTTTAATGCATTCCATTGGTCAGGCAGGCGGCATGAGCACCGGCTTCAACTCGTCGACATCCTGCAGCGGTGGCAGTCGTCAAGGTGAGTAAACCACCAATCGTAGGGTCCATCGATAGTAGAATTCACCCAAATTTCTCCCTTGCAGGCTCTCGGGCTTCAGAGACGGGCTCGGAGCTTAGTCAAAGTCAGAGCATTTCCAGCTTAGATCACGACGAGGAGGAGCGTCTGCGACAGGTGAGCTCTAAATTAACCTGTCCAGTGGCAGCACCCTTTAAGCCCTACTCCCCCTTACAGGATTTCGATGTGTTCGCGTCACAGCAGCCAGACATGGCTGCCATGCCGGAGCCCACCAGCCAAACAGGCTTAGCAGCAGCCGCTGCCCTGGTGCATGGGTCGCCATCGCCGATACGTACAACACCGACGCCACCCGCTGGCTCGATGATGAGCGCAGATGTGGGGCAGCCCGATACAGTTGCCGCGCAGACCGTGGCGCTCATTCACGCAGAACAGGCCCAGCAGCCGCAGCCGCAGCCGCAGACGCAGGTGGCAACAATTGGCCAGGAGAAGAGCACCCGGGAGAAGGTAAGTGAACATCCTTGACCTTTAGCTGGCTGGCCACGCGCTTTCAACTTGTCGTGCTTAAACTAAATTAGGTGCTGGAAATTGTGCGCGCTGCGGACGCCTTCACCACTGTACCGCCGAAATCACCATCAGAGCATCATGAGCAGGACAAAATACAAAAGACGACGACTGTTGTTATATCGAAGCACACGCTCGATACAAATCCAACCACACCCACAACGCCCGCACCTCTGACGCTGCTGCCAGCGGAGTCGGCGACCGCTGCCGCGGCCACTGCACCCGTTGCTGCTGCACAGAATCAGAGTCAGCCCCAGTCCCAGATTCAGACTCAGACTCAGACACAAGCCAATTCAAGTCAGCAGCCAAAGCAGCAACAACAACAGGTATGTATTTAAACGCACGTCTTTCGCTAACTTACTTTGACTTGTCTGTCTATCTAAATGTGTGTGTGTACTTTCTTATACGTCCTTATATACTTATGTGTGTGCGTGAGTGCGTTACAATTGTTTAAAATCTTTTCAACATGCGTCTGTCCTTTTGATTTAACTCTGCAACACTTAACACACACGAGCGCTAGTGACTGCTGCGCATTCAACAAACTCGAGCATAAACACCAACAAAACCCAAAAATTATTCACCCTTACTTATTTATATATACGTATACACATATATATGTTTTTTTTCGTTGCTTGTTTGTTGTCTTCCATAACTCTCCTAACGTCTGACCTTTAAGATATACATACATGACGGTGTGGATGAGTCTGTTATTAACTGTGCCTGTTCCGTGTTTTACATTTAATAATATGTTTAGAATTTATGCAAGTCGTACCTCAACTTAACTCATTTCATTCCAAATAACACTCCAGCTAATCAAAATTCATAACGCATCGCATTGATAACACACTTTCTGAGCCACATTGTGATTTGTTTTTCCGTTTCGTATTTGCATTTGATATTCAGCTCGTAGAGAATGTTGAAAAAAAAAAAAATAAATAAATAAATGTGTCAAATTTCATAATTTAGATTTGTGTATGGAAATATTATTATTATAATTGTCTAACGAGATAAAATCTCGATAGCCATTTGAGAGTCAATAGGTAGTTCAATATTTATTAAAAAAAAAAACAAAAATTTATTTTTTTGGAAAAATGAAATAAAATAATTTAATATTTTGATCAACCTTAAAACTTATATACAAATCTGATGCTTATTCTTCATTATTCCCACTAATAACTTAGATTTTTACAATGAGGTCTTAGAGATATACGCTAGAGTTCTTAAAGATTTAAAAGGAGATGTCATGAAAAGAAAAACAAATCTTTGCTTAGAGTTAATTTGGAATCGGAAACGTTATCAAATTCTGATTCTTAATATGACTATAAAGAAAATATCCATAAAATAAGACTCTTGGCGAAATCAAGCATAAGACTCTCTCATGTGTATTCATTATAAATCGTGTTGTATGTCATTTATATTGTTTGCTATATTTTTGATTTAATACGATATTGTACTATTTAATCATACTTATCGATACCTTGGGGAGTAGGAGTGCATAGTGATCAGTTGCATGCGAACGAAGCCAGCCCCTATATAACAGTATATCGTATATCTCTGTCTCTCTCCCCCGTTTGGGTCCAGGCTAGGGAATTGGGGCTGGGACCACATGGCCCACATTTATTGAAATGGCAGCACACGATTTATTATTTATTAGGATATTCGTAAGAACCTGGTAGCAGACCAAGTTACGTTCGTTTTGCCTGCTTCACTGTTATTGTTGTTGTTGTTGTTGCTATTGCGATTGTTGTTGTTGTTGTTGCCGTTCTTTTATTTATGCTACTTACATTTTATATCAATTTCTGTTTGCGCCTTTATTGTTACCTTTTGGATGGCTGCTACTTGGGCATGGGCGGCATTGTTATTTTGTATGACTGTTCTTCCTGTTGACGGTGTTGTTGTTGTTGTTGTTGTTTTTGCTGTTGTTGTTCTTAGTATTCTTTGTTGCTGTTGTTATTGTTGCTATTATTGCTGGATGCCATTTTACCTTAAATCCAGTAATATTTGAATTTGCATTGGCAGTAGTAGGCAAAGAGAACAGAAATAATATTATGCATAGATGGCACGTATAATAAATGTGTATACAAATACTTATACCTCTCTCTATATAAATATATACATATATACTTATATATAGATATATCTATATCTATATATAAGTAATTCAAAATCTGCTGAAAGGAATTTCCATTAAAATGTTTCTCTTATCTTCTTCTCGTTCTTCCATTTTATTGCTCTCAATGACATGCGCGCCGTTCGCTGCTTTTCAACATATTGTTTTTCCGTTTTTTATCCATTTCTTTTTATTATACTTTACGTTTTCCTCGCGTTTTTTTTCTTGCGTTCCGCATTTTTCTTGGCGATTTGCGTAGATATCATTGCAGCGCATTTCTTAACAATCGGATGTTTCCCACCATAAGACTGAGTATTTAGTTTAAAGTACAGGAACTTATAAAGTAGAAAGCCATTAAATGAGAATACAGGCAACAGCATGGCTAATTCGCTCTGACTCAAATGCCATTTAAATTCTAAGCCTTGTCGTGTTCAATGGGCAAAGAGTTACTAGTTACGTCTATCTCTATACGTGAGACAGAAGGCTCACTCGATATTGAATCCTAAGAATACTGAATGCACTCATCAAAGCCAATGGTTTCAAAAGTCCCTCACCGACTAGCTCTCTAACTATATGAATGTCTAAAGGACTCACTGTGAATTGTAAACCTTAGGAAAGTTAAAATTTCGGCTCGCCGAAAATTAAATATTTTTGCAGAGATCAATGTGAAATTATGGAGAATTTCGATTTACAAATAAACTTTAATTTATCTATAATTCTCTACAAATCTGATGAACAATTAATTCCATTGAAAATCAAAAGTGTAAATAATTATTATGACGGCAGCATTTGCATTAAAATTTCCAATGAAGCATTTCCCAAATTAAATAAAATAAATACTCTGCAAAGGTATACTACGTAAGAAAAGAGGCAACTCCATAAATTCCCTCCTGTTAATTGAGTAATGAAAAGGCCTATTTAAAATGCAAATAAACTAATTATTAATAATTCCTGTGCCGCCATTTTGCGGCGTCCAGTATTCACATACTGTTAATGTATTGAAGTTCACTGTTTAAGGAGTCGTATGTATCTGTATTTGTATATGACACACTGTCTATTATTGTATATTATTGATATATATATATGTGTGTATACACAATGTATATCACTGTGCGACAGGCACAAAAAACGGTCCAAATACTCAACTAAATAGTACTAATTGATAAATATCATACGACCCACAACTTTGATGAATAAGCAAACAAAAAAATTCAAAAAAAAAAAAAGAAAAAACTAAAGCCAAAAATACATTATACTATTTGAGTGTTAATCAATTTTCACGTACGTCTAGGATCTTACGTATGTATTATGTTACAGCTATTGGAAACCAATTTGTTAATAGTTAATTAACTAAGATATTTGATGTTTTTAGGCATTTCGCTATTGATTTGATCTTTTGGTTGTATATTCATTTTCATTGTTTTGTCAGTTACTGTTGGTCTAAATGACACATACGGCTAGATTAATAGAATAATGGAGTGTGCATTTTTGATGTCAATAAATGAAATCTTAATGTTATAATCGTGCCAGCATATTATTACGGGGCTATCTATCATGAAGAGCGGGAAAGGAATTATGTAGTATGTTGGTTCACAAAATGAAATGCAGTTCCATTGAGAGTGGACTGAAAGCGCTTAGACTGATTGCTAGACGCAGCTATCATATTTTGTCCATTTTTGTTTTCATTGTGAGTTCTCTCATTGTTTTCTTTCGTTCCTGTTAACTGTCCTTGTCTCTGTTTCGCCTCGCTGTACACTCGGTTTTCAGTACGCTGCATCAAGCAATGTGCAGCTCATTCCATCCATCAAGCAAATTGGCCAGAGCAACGCAAATGCACCTCATCATCAGACAGCGACATTGCTAATTGGCTAACAAAATGCTGGCGAGCCGGTACCTGTACCAGTACCAGTACACGTGTACGTAAGCGTTGGGAAAACATCGTTCTCGTCGCAGCACCAAATATGCATCATCATGTGCACAACCACCATCAACACCCACAACAGTCACACACCAACAGCCACGAAACATACACCCAAACGCACTCAATTAACTTCGCACATTGCAATTTGTGTTCCATGCTTGTGTGTGAGGGAAGCAGTTTCGGCTGCAACCATCCAGCCAAATGAACAAACAGAACTCAAAACTAAATAAAAAACCAAAAAATCCAAAATCCAATAGCAGCGCGGCACACAGACACCGGAACGACTGGCACCCGGAGCGCGTTACTCATATCAGAAAATGCTGGAGTCCCAGGAGGAGAGTCAACAACAAGAGCCCACACCAGCGCCCACAACGCCCAAAAAAGCCGAGCCCGTCTACATCATCGACGACGACGATGAGGACGATGATGCCATTGCCGAGGAAGAGGAGTCCTCGCCGCCCGTCGACTTGCAGTCGCCACCTTCATACGCGGACACCGACTCTGATTGCTTTGAGCGTCCGCGCGGCCGCTACACCAGCGACTCGGAGAGCGATTGTCGGCCGTACAAGCCGTCCCGTTCGGGACGCAGCACGCCCGAGTATGCTGGAGGCCATCGGAAGTCCGTGAGCTTTGATCTGAGTGGCGACGAGCGCTCTAAGTCCGACTATGAGCGCTCGCGGTCTCGCACACCCGATCGATTCACGCGTGCCTATGACTCGGAGCAGGACACCCGCTCGAAGATCAGCAGTCGCATGCCTCGCAAGGGTATCCTCCGCGCCACTAGTCCCAGTTCCTCGGCCAGCTCCACTCTAGAGCGCCGTCCAGATCCCTTGCCGCCCATTGTGCCGACCGTTGCACGAATTCGGGAGGTCGAGTCTCCAAAGCTGCAGCATGTCTCGCGTGCCACATCGCCCGATCCCCCAGAAGGTGAGCTGGATCGCGAGAACCCCTTCCGCCAGGCGCACCCCAGTGAAGACGATGAATATACGCAAATCGCCAAGGCAATCAGTATGTCGCCCCGTTCGCCGCGCAATCAATTTTTCTTTGGTGGCGCGCGATCCAACGAGGATCTGCTCGAGCAGTCGCCATCCAGTGGACGTAGTACACCTAGCACGGTCATATCCAAGTCGACAGAGAACTTGACGGGCACACGGCCCAAAGTGCCGCCACCCACGCTGCCCAAGCCGCAGCTCAAGAAGGCCGATTTGGTGCGCAACGTCGCCCTGGAGACGTTCCAGGCCACCGATGTGGGTCAGGGTGACTTTGCGGTGTTCGAGCACGATGCCAGCACCAATACCATACATCAGGTGGCCAAGCTGCCCGTGCGCCTGGCCAGCAAGGCGCCCCGGCCTCGTGAAAGCCCCCCGCCGCCGCCAGTGAACTATGCCACAATGCCCAAGTCGCCGTTGCCCAGGCTCCCGTCACCTATGGTAGAGGAATCTGCTTATATGGAGGCTCTGCCGCCGGCACAGCTACGCCCACATGATTTCGTGCACGAGAACTCGCCGGACAACATATTGGTGACGCCAGAGCAGCACCGCGACTTTCTGTTGCGCGAAAACGAGATGAGAAATCAGCTGCGTGCCCCTCACGATCCGGCTCCGCCCATACCCATAGCTGGCGGCAACAACAACAACAACTATGCGGTAAACAATCCATTCCTAGATAGTTCCGATACTGACATTGACAGCCTGCCACTACCTCCACCACCACCAATACCGACATCAATGCCATCGCCACCAACACCAACCAACGCCGACCCGCCCACAATGTCCGCCCAGCACTCACATCATTTGCATGAGCCGCCACTAATCGCTGTCGCTACTAACGCAACAACATCTTATTTTCCCATTGCCAATGCTAACAATAACTACATGGATGCCGCGCCGCAGCCGCTGCTCTTGGGGCCCGCGTCGCCCACCGAAATCTTTCCCACGGCCCAAATACTGCCCGTGCAATATGCCAGCCTGCCGCAGCCGCAGCAGCCCAATAAGCTTAGACTGGGCGGTGCGGCCTCGCAGTCGCAGTCGCAGTCGCAGCAGCAGCAGCAACCGCAGTCTCAGACCGTTTTTAACCTGCTGCTGCTGCCGCCGGGCGATCAGCGCCAGGTATCAGCTGCCGCCAGCTCCTCGCAATCAGCTGTGCTTTTAGCCAGCTCAGCTGGACCGCTTTATCTGCATGCGGCCAGCACAGGCTCGTCGCCAGCTCCGTTACCGGTGAGTGAAACACGTGTTGCTGTCTCATCATCGACCACGGCCGCCGAGCCGACGGTCAAATCACCCTCCTATGCCACAATGAAATTTCCAACGTTCTCGGAATTTCTGGTCAGCCCCGACTCCAATAGCAATTACCAGAACATGACCACAGCTCGCGTTGATATATCGAATTCGTCGCTGGGCACGAACAGCTCCTTCTCCATTAACTCGTCCAATTCGTCGCTGCGGACGAAAACCACCGCTGCGGTCGGTGCACCCTACAGTAGCTACTATGAGACAGCCGAGGAGATCTATTCGACAATCGAAGAGGAGGCCATTTACAGCAATACAGCGTTCTTTGACTCTCGTCGCAGCAGCGATACCTCCCTGAATTGTCGGGCCTCCAAGTCGCCCACGCCGCCGCCCTTGCCCCCGAAACGTCCGCAAAAACCGAGTAAATTGCGCACAGCACCGCCTCCTCCGGTGGCTCAGAAGCCGCACGGTCTGCGCGGCATGGGTAATTTCAAGATACGCTCACTGTCGCAGCCACAGCTGTTAACAACGCCGCCTGGCACGCCCAAAACGCCCTCAACACCGACCGGCAAGGAGACGACCGTGTAGCCGCCTCCTGGCGCGATGTCCACTTGAGTTAGCTACCTCTGCCGCCTGTCGTCTGGCATCTACCGTGTGCCTGTTGCTTTCTGGGTCAAGCTGGCGACGCTGCTTAAGTGCTGCCAAGCTAACTACCTAAATTGTGTAACTCAACTCAAGTCCCCACCACCTGCCGCCCGCCTCCCCAGTAGTCGCTCTTGCGTTTTAATTAAAACCCAACACCTCTCTAGCCATCCATTAAAAAGGCAACAGCAAATTGAGCAGCACAGTGCAGACGCTGCAATAGCAATAGCTTTCAATATTTATATTTGATTGATTGCCGGCGCCCGTCAAGCAATCGGGAGGAGCCACTGCAGCCACTGCGTCCACTGCAATCTGACACATACTACAAATCATCGGCCACATGCAACGCATCTGTATTGCTAATTAGATGCGACTTTTTGTTGACTTTAGCAGAAGGTTCCCCTACGCCCCACACAAATTGCACCACAGACGGTCAATGAACAGTGGAAGTTGAATGTGCGCTCCTCACCTGTCCCTGAGGACCACAATCAACATGTTTGCCCCCCGACTTGCTCGATTCTATCTATTTATCTCCCTTTCACTGCTCGCTTTGCGTTCAGTTTAATTTGACGTTGATTGAAACAGTTCGTTGCTTAAAGCGCTAAAGTTTGTGCCTCCCGCCCCGCAGGACAGCAAGTGGATACATTTCTCTTCTCCTTTCACAACTTTGCGAGTAGAAAACCAATGAGAATATTGAAGCTAATGCCCAGAGACAGCTATGCACACACATACACACAGCAGAGCCAGACAAATCACGAAAAAAAGAAATACAAATACAAATGCAATTTTTACAATTTTACCATTTATATAGTTAATTCTTCCATAGAGCTCTTAAGTTGACTTTAATGATAATTTATTTTGACTAACAAAACGATGAAACAAGTTGAATATTTTTTAAAAATACGTATCTTGAATAAACGATTCTGTTGTAATTCGATATGTGGAAAATATCTTTCATTTTGTGTTGTCCCTATCGTCAGTTACCATGATATATCACAGCCAAGCTTATCGAAAAGATAATTCGCTATGAGTAGCTTAGCTGGCTTCCACCGCTTGCCACATTGGCTAACGAAACCCAACTGCGTTCACATGCAGGCCACGCCCCAAGCGTGCCGCACTCGTTGGCGCTTGGCGTTCCACTGATTTGCCGTTTCGAGCGATGCGTCGCATTTGGTGGCATCTCTCTGTGCCAACTTGCAATCTTATCTTATCACGCGACACTGTTAATTGCTGTGAGAGATAAGCGGTATCTGGGTATCGATGATAAGACTAACACAATAACACACTAACGCATATCAAACACAGAGCCATGTAAGCGGAAGAGAGCTGACGCAACAAGGGCTGCGTCTGAATCATTCTAGAGCTTATTGGCTTTTAATGCGCTGGCCGCTCTGGCTGCACCAGCTACTGGAGCTGAGCTCCCAATAGCCATATTCTCAACACTTTCATGGCTCAATGGGTTTCTATTAGCCCGCCTGTCGTTCAGGCTGCCAAGGAGGAGCATCAAGGCACAGGCTAAAAGAGAGCTGCTGCTCCTGCTGCTGCTGCTGCTTCTGCTCCTGCTGCTTCTGCTGATGATTTTCCTCTTACTTCATCCCTTGGCACAAGTATTGAGTTTTAATTGAAAATCGAAAAATTCGATACGAAATTAATTTCTCTCTGCTAAAAATACAGCTCAACTGGATCCTTGATACTAGCCGGTTGGCTGCCTGCTGTCTGCTGCCTGCTGGCTGATGGCTTTTCTATATATAAAGTAGTGTACTTGACTTGTCTTTATGGGCTTGAGCAGAGGGTGGATTTGTTGGCTGATATCGTTTTTCCATGCACTTGTCGTTAGTTGGTCGCATGGTCGCCTCCTTTATTTATGAGCCTGGCCTTGTGTGTTGGCTATTGTGGGGCTGTTGTTGCATTCGTTACTGTGTAACTGTGCTGGTATGTGTGTGTGTGTGTGTGTGCGTATGTGCTATACGAACCATGGGATAAGGTTGCAATTTGTGCAGTTAAACGCTGGCTTTTGCTCTTGCTCTTTCTACACTGCCGTTTAATGACTTTGTCGTCGTTACAGCAGTCGCCCACACACACACACACACACATGAGCTCTCTGCCCCACTGGCATTGGGCTTCTCAGATTGCCTAAAACGAAGAAATTGCATGAAAGCATAAAACCGACAGTACACGACTTTGGATGATAAATGGCCTGACCCTGTCCTGCCCCTGCCTGCACTCTGCTCTTGTTCGGCCCCAAGCCAACTGCCCCAGCTGTAATTTGTGTCCCCGACCCCGTAAATTATAAGGCTTGGGGCGAAAAACAATGCTTTGATCCTTTACCCAGTCCGCCCCGGGACAACAACACGGTTGGCCACTTTATGATTGAAACGCTGGCTGCTGCTGCTACTACAGCCAGTCCTCCTGCCGCGCTCTCCTTGCTGCTTGCTGACGTATCTGGCAAACAAATGCTACTTCATCGCTCCGCGTGCTTTTTAATAAACTTGTGCGGAGCCATCAATTTGGTTTATGGTCGTTTGGGTTTCTTTGACCATCACTTCGGAAACTGCAGTTTTTCCAAAGTCGTAAAAATTATATAGACACGAAACGCGACTAAGCTCAACTTGCAGACTTTTTTTTTAACTTTTATTGATTTTTTGCTTTGTTGTTTAAAGTTCCATTTTTATTTTATTATTATTATTTTTTGTTTGTTTTTTTTTTTTGTTTTTTTCGTTGACTTGCTAACAAAAGACTTTGCATTTTTCCAGTTAACACCTACGGCCGAGAATGTGCCAGCCGTGCTCTCACCCACGCCCACAAAAGTGCCTAAATCGGTATCCGACAAAAAACGATTCTTTGAATCTGCTATGGAGGATCAACACAAGCCCACACAAAAAACAGGTTGGTTCAAACGAATATTTCCCCAAAAAAGAAAAGATACCTTAAGATGAAAAACAAAAGTAATTTTCGAAAGAGCTCGACTGAGAGGAAGGGGAGCAGCATAAATTTCTAGAGGCAGTCCTTGGCAGAGAGAGAGAGAGAATCGCATTAGCTTGTTCTAGCTCTGTTCTCAGTCATTAGCAACAAAAAATCATTTTGCATTTACATTCATTTTTTTTTAAGATTTTCAAGCCAATTCGAGACATTGCTAAATGCTGAAGTCTAGTTCTCCGTTTATAATCCACTCATTCGAAACTATAAAACTGCTTTCCTATTTACAATATTCTTTGGGGGTATCAAAGTATTACACTTTTTTTTTGCATTAATTCGCGTTAGAGAGATTCCCAAAGCTTAAACTGAAGCCATTTAATAGTATAAGCGTGCGCTGAACATGCGGTTTGCTTTCCGTATCTCGGTGCTGGCAATCCTTGTCAGGTTTCCGTTCATTGGCTTTAATAATTAGAAAAGATGGCGAGATGCGAGTTTTGCAGGCATTTACATGACAAAGGAAAAAGCTGCGAGAGGGAGCCGTTCCGAGAATTAGCCGGTTGCAAGGCTTCAGCTCTTGCTTTTGATGTGCGCGATTCCTCGCGTGGATTAAAGCAACTGAAGCAGGCGTTGTAGAATATTTTTTCTTAAATGTTTGGCTAATGGAAGGATGGCTTGAATTGAAGGATGACATTTAAGTGCGTTTCATTTAATGGGTTTTGCTTGCTTACTATGAATTGCAGAGAAAGTTTTTTCATTCCTGTCAAAGGATGAAGTCGAAAAGTTGCGCCAGGAAGAGGAAAGGAAAATTGCAACACTCAGTCGTGATAAGAAATCCAGATTATTAGATGCCGCCAATGACAACATTGACAAGGACGCCGCCCGGCATGCTGATAAGCAATCGGCTAACGCTGACAGCAGCAGCGATGACAATGACGACGCCGATGGCCAAGCTGATGATTATGACAGAGAGAACAAGAGCATTCGCAAGGACGTCGTTGACAACGTTGTCAGGGCGCAGTTCGATGATGCGGAGGACATTAGGTGAGTGCTTGATGGCAAAGTCTTATTGGATTATTGGTGCTTGCGTTCTTTTTGCATTTTATGTTACATTTCAATGCACAGACACGTCTACAATTGGTCAAACCACAATATATAATTATGATAATGATTCACACACACACACACTCACACATATATACACCGCAACAAAGTTTCACATATAAACATTTCAACACATACTAGTTATTATATTCTACGGTGTTTGTGCATTTGTTTATTGATAATTTTGCTGCATTTTAAGTTTTAGGTTTCATTGGTAACGTTATCTATCCTCTGCTGCTGCCTTTTGGTTTGGTGCTGGTGCGGGTGCAATGATGCTTTTATTTATGTTGCTCTTTAATTAAATTATCCTTAAGCATACTCTATTACACACACATACACACATACAGTTATTTACATGTATACACTAGTAGCTTATCTATTTCACTCCACATGCCAAACACATCCAGCCATTTGATGGAGCTGATCATCATCATCGAAACGTAGAGTGTGCTCGAAGCATCTACTATAGTTATTTAAGTAATCCCTATGTGTATGTATTTTCATGTTTATGTCTAGAGTACGTACGTATACATACAGCACTTCGCAAAGCAGGGCGGGCATGATGCACCCTAAGCAGTTTAAGTTTTAAGTAGCACTTAAGCGTTGTCTGGACTCATAAATCGCAGCAGCGCCTCAGAGGCGTTTTTCCACTTAACAGCATGTTTGGCCCCTTGCCGCATATTTTTGAAGCATCCAACGCAGCGAGAAAGGGCGACAGTGAGAGGAAAAGCAAGTTAGATTTTAATAAATTCGTCGAGTGGCGCATAACTCTGCATTATCTATAAAGAGCTCGAATGTGCTACGACGACTGCCAGCTATTAAATTTCTCTCTCGCAGTACCGCGTTCATTTTACATTGCGTATACGCGACGTTCGCCCATGCCGCGCTCCTGAGCTGCTCCACTGGCAGCGTGCACTGAGCAAACAAATTCGATTCCCGCCGGACCAATGCCAGCTGTTTTTACAATTGGTTAACTTCATCATTCAAACAAGCCGCAAATTGCGCTGCGCCTCCCACGCGGCCATCCGACGCATCGCAAATGTCAAATGGGAAACTGGCGAAAGGTCGGGGCGTGGGTGCTGCGTACGCAAGCCACATTCCAGCTAGTCATAATGTAACCAACGCGTTGATTTAAGCTCTTGCAAAGCATCCTAGAAACTTGTGTAGGCGCAACGTATTCCAAATCCCCGCCTAAAAATCTTTAAAATGTTCTCTCGTGTCAAAGGACATGCTCTCTTCAAGCTGAATATTATGAGCAGCTCAGCCTGAAAATGAAAATGTATAATATACGGTATATGAAGAAGGTCCTTTTCACGGATTTGGTAATTATATGTACAAATTTTTTGTCTCTCTCTCTCTCTCTCTCTTTCGCTTTCTTTCTCTAGTGATTTGCTCGCCAACAGCATCTAGCTGTAAATTTGTGTGTGTAGAGTACATTTCCGTATATTTGTTTCCGCTAATGCATGCCAAACGAGAACTGGGAGCGACTACTGATGTCATGCTCATTCCCGGCCGTAGCTTCTGGCAGCCTTCAAGCAGTTGTTATTAAATTTCTTTGTCCTCCACTGTCTGTCCACGTGGCTGACATACCTTTGCATGTTTATCAGGCAGTACGTACGCTAAATGTAGACTGCCGTCGCCTGTGGCGGGTTCGTTTCAAGTTGTTGACTCCGGCAGCATTATGTAATGAGCAACAACAATGTAATTTAATACAATTTTATACACACTACGTTGTTGAAAGAAGGGCGCAAAACAAATAGCAATAAACGCCTGAAAATTTCTTTGGCAAAACGCACAAATATCTAAATACCCTATCAAAATACATATGGACGTAAATGGGCAATTGATAAAAGATAAACACTTCATAACTAAATGCTGATCAGGTCGCTCTCTTGAGCACATGGGAGAGAGACGTTAACTAGTTTTGAGATGATAATGAATACTTTTTTATGCCGAAGTATGTAAATGACTAAAAATTTACGCTTGTATTAAGTGCATATAAATTATATATATATGTATGTATATAAATTATATCAAGTAATAGTGTAAAGCAAATTTATATCTTCATATATAATATGTATATCTACATTTTTTTTTTTTTTATATACGTAAGGCCTTTCTCCAACTGTTACAAAGACTTTGAGAACGTTGCATACGCCCGCCATTGTCAACTGGTCTCGTCGTAGCATGCATATGAGCGAATGACAACGCGAGATATCATTTAGTGGCACCCATATCAAGTCGCCAGACATTGGAGCCCCTCAGCCCAGAGGGCAATCAGCTGTCGCTGTGTCCCGCTGTCCGTCGGGAGTTAACGAATTAGATGTATGCAGAGTGGGTCGAGTGGTTTGAGGTTGCTATGAAAATATATCTTATAAACAATAGCAAAACAAAGAGTCCCTATATGTGCATTTGATTATGCGAGGGTCGGAAAAACATCGGCGGGAAAGAAAAGAAAATCGTCTCCTTTTTCATTGACAAAGCACAAACAAAATGTAAAACATTTCTTAATTTAAATTCTATTTAAGATGCGCGAAGTGCTAATAATCATGTTAATTAATTCTCTAAAACAAAACACAAAAACAAAAAGCCAAACAAGTTATCTCTTTGAATCTCGTTTATATTACAAGACGGCCTCTGTAGCTGATTAGCAAATCAATGACAACCTTGAGACCAAATTTTGCGCAGCATCAGAAACCGAAACCCGAACCGGCCGAGCCGACTGACCAAATGGCTTACAGCCCGAAATTTGCATAAATTTAAATGTATGTTATTATGTTGGCACTGCTCGGCCTTGGAACTCATAACGAAGAAAAGAAGATAAACATGTTAATAACCTATTTAAAAATTTCCCAGCAAGAAATTCTATTAGTCTTGTTTTTTTTTTTTTCCTTTATTTTTTTCTTGCGCATAAATTTACATTTCATCGCTGGCATAAAAATAAAAATAAAGAAGACTACGACAAAAATATTTATATAGATATGTATATATATTGTATGGCCACTAAAGGCAAAGCAAATTAGCCGGCAACGCAATGTTCTCAATTCGATTTGTATTTGTATTTATTGTATTCAAATTAAACTCGTTTAAATCTATAAAAATTGTGTAGCACAAAGGCTCGGCCAGATCCGTGTTTATAAATTCTTATCTAGCTTCCGTGGCGACAAATTCGACGTCAACGCCGGCGTCGGCGTGTACGTCCGCGTCGCCGCTGATGGCGGCAAAACGCAATCGAAATATTATTAGTGCATTAATCGGCTAATTTATAGTTTGATAATTTATGAACTATTTCTAGTTGATCTGCCGATGCTGCCGCCGCCGCCGTTGCCGCCGACGCCAGACACTTAAATGCTTTAGCTAACCGCTCGCCCGCGGCTGGCTATTGACTCCCTCACTCTCGCTTTCAATTGGTTTTTGGTGGTTTGGCGGTTTGGCGCAGCGGTTGCCCTTGAATCGATCGCGCCATCAAGACAATTGGTCAGCTTTAGTATATGTTTTGTTTTCTTTGTAGCTTTTTATATTTATATATATATATATATATATATATATA